>APFE030429864.1:0-42598 GCA_000404065.3 Pinus taeda | reverse complement strand
TTATGGTTTATGAGATAAATTTTTTTTAACATTTTTTATTTTTGATTTTTGTCTATTTTATATATATTTTTGTTTTTGTTTTTTAGACACAATTATTTCATGTGAATTGAAAATTTAATTAACGATGAATAAATATGTAGAATATCGAAAATGCAAAATATCGACCTTCTTCTTTAAATATGCAAATCAATAAAAACCTAACTATAAAAAAAAATAAAAAGTAAAAACAAGAAAATATGAAGAAGAAGATCACTTCGAAAATTATTAAATTTACAAAATAATTATTTACATTTCATACATTAGAAAATTTAAAGTCAAAAAATAGGTTTTTTAAAAAAAGGGTGTGATGCAGAATAACCACTTTTTAAAATCAGCATGAAAATCACTACCATTCTAAAATGCAATATACATAAAAAGAATTAAAGTGCCAAAAACTATACTCTAAAAAAAACGTGTGTTCTGCATAACCCCTTTTCAAAATCGGGCCACTTTTTTGCTATCTCTTCAAAACGGGTAACAATATCAGTTCCCATTTCAAAGTTTACATTGTTTTTTGAGAAAAATGTGTTAAATTATGAGATGGATAGATATATTTTGAAGCGCTCAACTTTGAGCAATTGTTTTTTTTAAATGGTGTGTAAAATAATAGCTTTTATTCATTGTGAAATGTCACATGTTGATCATTTTGAAAGTCAAAATCTTCTTAGAGATTAAATATTTTTTGTGTAAGAGTGAGATACTTACACAATGAGTTTTTACATCTTGGATAAGATCTTAGTTTCATTTTATATATTATAATTTTATGAGGGCACACTATGATGTTAGTAGTGTTTGATAGCTTACAACAACAACATATTGTTCATTTTTTTCATAGCATAGTTTTTTCATCTACACATTGAGTAGGGTTTGATTCATATGCTCATGCACATCATTGTAACCTTGCTCATCATATCATTTCTAGTAGTGCTCACAAGTTTAGTGATAACCTATCTAATAGCAATTTCACATACATAGCTCCATCACTAAATTGAGAAGAAAGTGGGGAAAATATCCATCTAAGCTAGGAGGTTCTAATGTGACACATTAGGCCATGATCTCCAAGGAGCATCATCACTAGTAGTTCAAATCCCATGAAGGATCCCTTTCTAGATCTTAAATGCTAGTTTGTTAGTTCCATATTTTTTTGTCTCTTCTAGCCTTTAATTTGTATGCATGCCAAATTTAAGGATTGACTCTTCAATTGATGATCTCCTTGTAAAACTATAAAAAATCCGTTGTGAGATGAATAAGAACAAATAATTTTTCTTTGGATTAATTTATGATTTACTTTCTCTATTGTTTGGGAATTTTTTTGCATTTCTTTGTGGATGTTTGAGATAAATATGATTAAACCTCATCACACTTATTCTTCTACTTGAACATTTGCTAGGTTTTGAAAACATACCAATAAGATGGTGAGTGACATACCTAGACCCTTAGTCTAAGGCATGTTACCATAAATCCAACTCTAATACCATTTTGAAAGAAATGAATATATGTTGTCTAACATATAGGCTCATGTGACTATCCATGATTTTAAAATTAATGAATGTAGATGAATTAATCATGCACAACAACATTTAATCATACATAACATAAATTGAACATAACCTTCAAGCATAACATTTACATATTAAATAATAGAGTGATTGGAATATTTATCCTTATAAATGTTTTACACAATTAGCTACAAATGTCAAATATTCCATCCAACCATAGTTATTTTTGGAATAATTCTCTCCACAATAGGCCACTTGTAATCTAGGGCTATGGTTCCACAAATGTGAGCATGCTCCTATGGATGTCTATAGTCAACACTAAGATACCAATACCTAGTAAATTAAGAGTGATGTGACCCCTATAATAATTCCTACTAGCCAAATCTCTTTCCCGTCATTTTTCACAATCTAAGGATGTTTTTTATTTCTATGTATCATATTCCCATAGACAATCTCCATCCCCTCTAGGGCTCTAACATAGATTGGTAAGGAATCTCTTAGTTATGGGATTTAGGAAATCTAGCTACTAGTGGAGCACTTACAATGTTAACCTTTACACAAGCACTTGAGTGATTTCTAAATGAGAACCCCTCACAAACATTCAAAGCTAGTTCTTATCATAAATATCAACACTAGAGATTGGTTTTCAACACAAATTTTATTTTCTCCTCTTGTAGCACCAAAACTCTAGTTTTTTTTGTCCTCTTGCTTTTGGAAAGTTATCTATCTCCTCTACTCAAATTCCTTTTCTTATGCATGTTCTGACTTGGATGATTCAAAATATAATTTTACTCATCACATGTTCTCACATCTAGGTGAGATGACTCTCTCACCCACCTCTTACATGCATTCAATAAAACCATTCCCCTCATGAGTGTACTTAGCCCATGCTTCAATAACTAATTTATATGACTCTTCTACCAACCTCAAAAATGCATTCAATGACTAGTTTTAATAAGTCAAATGTGGATTATATGGTAATGACATTTAATTTATGCTAATAACATGGGATTTTAGGCATGTACGATTTACCCTTGGACCCATTATTATCCCCCTCATTTATGGAATGATAGGTCCTCCATGAATATGTTCTTGTCCATTTTGTAACCTTTGATGTATTTTATATTATTATTTTCAATATAAAAGTTTACATATAATTTTTTGTTTGATATTGTGTCCATGACTTGTGGGACTAGCATGTGATATAAGAAACCATAACTTAGGACATCTAAGCCATCAAAATCACTCGACGATCACACTAGGCCTAGACCACACCAAACCTTGACATGGATAATTTTTTTTGATGTCTCCTCCTGACTATTGCAAGTTTCACACATTGGTCACCTTAGATAATGAAACCATTGAAATCCAATAATGCTAGCGATATTTTTCTTCATTTTTACATATTATATATCTTGGCATTTACATATTCATCATATTTAAAAATATACATTTCTAATCTAGCGATCAAAACTGTTGTGTTACATTTTCCTCCCCCTACACTTTTTCACTATATTTGATGCACATTAGCATATAGGTTTACATGTATACACATTAAAATAATTACATCTTAGCATTCTATAATTTTACAATTTACTAATTCCTATAGAAATTCCAAATTCCCAACTCTCGCTCCCATCAACCTACATAATCAAGGAAGAGTACTCCCTTCTCTCCATCACAATCCTCTAGGTTGTCCCACTTACCTTTGAGGGCTCAACCACTAGTTGGACATTAAAATATCCAAGCTATGGAATTTAATAATCCTAGCTATAAAAAATGGAGTCTTTAGCCATTTGTGCACAAATGCACATTCATATTTCCTCAAAATATGCAAAATCTATGGGTAGTCCTCTCACACAGCCTCTTCATGCTCCCATGTGGTATCTTCAGGATTGCAGTAGGTCCATTGGACCTTTACCAAGATAATGGATTTGTACAGGAGCACTTAAAATTTTGAGTCAAATATGCATATTGGCTCCACCCAAAAGTCTTGTTTGTGCTCCACCTAAAGCATAGTCTAATCAATCACAAGGTTAGGATTAGGGACATACTTTTTCAATAAAGATACATGAAACACTTTTATGAATATTCATGGATGCAAGTAATGCAAGAATGTATATAACCAACATTATCTTATCTAGGATTTCAAATGCCCCACAATATTGTGCTGTTGATTCTGGGTAGCTTCCCAATTTTAGTGAACTCTTTTTAGCCTTCACTTTGAAAAACACATGCCCAACCAATCTAAATTATCTATGTATTTTTCCTTTGTTTGCGTAACTTTCTACCTATCTTATATTATATCCTTTATATTTTTATGTATCTTTAACATATGTTCTTACATCTCTTTTATAATGTATATCCCAACAATCGCTTTGTTTTCTAGGTTATCCCACCTCAAAATATAACTTCACAATTTCATTTTTATATAAATTTCCATAATATTGGATTCTTTATCAATCAACTTAATTCAAACAATATGTGTTCCTTTCATAAGCTTGTCCATCAATACCATGATGGAATCATCTCACCTTGTTATCCTTGGTAGCTTGGCGATGAAATTTATGGTAACAATTTCTCATTTTCATTTAGGAATGGATAATGGGTATAGAAATCATGTTGGGTGTCTATGTTTAGCCTTTAACTTCTAACATTACATGCATTTTCCTATGTAATCAACCACATGTTTTTTCATACTAAGTCAAAAATATTGGATTCTTATATCTACAATAGTTTTCTGGTACGCTAGTGTCCAACATATGGTTTATCACACAGTTCTCTTCTCACTAAATTTCTCAATTATTGAGAATTAGGATCATAAACTTGTGTTCCTTTGCAAGAGGTTTCCATCCTCTTCTAGCATGTAGTCTTTAAATTTTTCGTGTGAATTACCTTGTTGTAAGCCTTCTTTAAGTTGTAGATAGTGTTAGTTTGATCATAATCTTCCAAAATTGTTCTTTTTAAGTCTATGTTGTAAATTATAATAGCTATAGCATCATGCATTACATGCACCCTCTTAATGTTGAGTGTGTTAGTCTCTTTATTCTCATTTCCCTTAATGTTGTTGATTTCAATGTCAAATTCACTAGGGAATTCCAACCATCTAATTTGTCTATGTGAGTATTTCAAACTGCTATGGTCTATTTTCAACTCAAAATTTCATCCCATAAGATAATGTCTTCACATTTTCAATGCATGGATAATAGCTGTAAGCTCCAAGTCATGGGTAGCATAATTTTCTTTATGTACTTTGATTTTTTTCAATTCATATGACATGCCTATCTTACATAAGGGGTCCATCAATTCCTTCTTTACATGCATTTATGCACACTAAAATATCCTCATTTGGACATGCATTCTTTAGAATAGGTGCATTGGTTAATAAATATTTCAGATATTGAAAATTATCTTCACAATTTGTAGTCCATTCAGTCTATACTCATTTATGTTGCAAAGAAATAATTGAATGTACAATCTTATGGAAACCTTGAATAAATATCATGTGGTAATTAGGTAAACCCATAAAGAGTCTCACCTTTGAAATATTCTTTGGTGATGGCCAACCTTTGATGGATTAATTCATATTCCCTAGGTCCATTGTTATGCCCTCCTCTAAGACATTTTGAACTAAATCATGGATTTTCCTTTAATAGAAAGTGCACTTGCTTAACTTGGCATTCAGTTATTGGTCTTGCAGCACATATAGCACTATCCTCAAATGTCACTCATGCTCTTCTTTTGTCTTGGAGTTTATAAGAATATCACCCAAGAAGGCAATAACAAATTAGTCTATAAAAACTCTAAACACTCTATTCATCAAACATATAAAACTAGAAACTGCACAACATGTTTCAAAGTAAACGTTGTAAGGTGGTAGCATAGGAAACAATAGCATAGAAGAAAGAAAAAAAATATGCAATTTTGTTTCCTTACTAGCATTTCTTTTTTTATCATATGTTATGTTTCAAGGAGATTTCAACCAGGCAAATATTCTATAATATGTTCAAAATGAAGGTAATGTGAAACATCTTAACTGCAAAAGGATTTATGAAAATGCTCTTCATTAAGATTCATGAACTATTACAAGTAAATGATTTAAATCAAACATTTCATAGCAAAAGTAATCTTATATCACCTTTTATTCAGAATGCAATGGATAATAGCTTTTGTTAGAAGGAATTCAAGATCATGTCTGTGCATTTTGAGTCATTTTTATGTTAGATGTTATGACTAGAATATTTTAGTCATTTTTATGTACTTAACATTGCAGATGGATTTAGAGACCCTCTTAAATGGGTCTCTAAATTTTAACACTGTAAATGGACTCAAAGACCCCTTTGTCTCTAAATTTAACATTGTAGATGGATTCAAAGAAGAGGACCTCTGAATCCATTTGCAGTGCTAAAATTTATAGACAAAAGGGTATTCATAATTTTAACACTATAGATGGATTTAGAGACCCCTTCGTCTCTAAATTTTAACAATGTAGATGGATTCAGAGATCCATGTAGTAAAATGTAACACTTCAATATCAAAATTGCAATTTTTCGTTTTTGAAGTGACATAATTAAAAATTACTAACATAAATGAGTAATTCATATACTTGATGTACTTATTATTTGGTCATATTTTTAATCTTGGAGTATAGTAATCATTTAAGCTAATCATTATTAGTTTTATCACTTATTATCTAGTCATATATTTTAGTCCTAGACTAAATTAGTCATTTAAGTTAGTCACTTTTAGTTTGGTCACTTATTATTTATTCGTAAATTTATCCCTAGACTAAATTAGTCATTTAAGTTAGTCATTTTTAGTTTAGTCACTTAAAATTGCTCAAATTTAGTAGTAATTCACTTGAAATAATCGCGGTGACTAAGTTTTTTAGTCACCTAGTCACTAATTTCATCATTTTATTCTAGTGATAGCTACTAGCCCCAATAGAGGAACATCACAGTCAACACCACCTACTTCTCCAAAGAGATGTACTCACTCTACACATTGGAGAAGCCAAGGCTCATCATAATACTCTCCAAGCCTTTTCTAAGCAATGCCTAACCAAAAGCTTGCCTCCCAAGAGCTCGTTCTCTGAGTTATGAGGTTCTATTTATAACAAAGGGTGGGGTGACCCTTGACATTCCCCTTTGTGACTCTTTGCCTACCCTCATAACTCTTCAACTTCTTTACAAAACTCATTACATTACATAGTGACTGTTCAAATTCCACTAATGACACTTTGAATTTCACTTACAACATATTTACAATAATATAGAATTTCCACATACACTCATGTGGGACAAAATAGGCTAGATATAACCTAACAAGACAAAACACTATGACCCAAAAGTGTGGGAAAAGATCAACTTGACAACCTCCACTTGATGCTACTCGGTCATATACTGATGCTAAGCTTGGTACTGTGTTGTGATGTCTTGATGTTCTCTTACTGAAAGCAGACTCTTGCTTCCATGGCATCTGGGCAAGTGGGCTTGGAACTTGTATTTGTCTCATCCTAAAACCTATGCAACATTGTCCTCAGTGTGGATAGACCACCATCATACTTATGCATGTTGTTTGCACTCAGCTACAAGTCATCACTAGTGGCCTCACGCATTAACTTCTCCATGTACCTCTCGACCTCCAGCTGGAATTGGTTCTTGTGCTTAGCTTTGGTTAGCGAACTGACGTCTATTCACTCTCTTCCTCAGTTGTTTCCTATTCCAGCTCATCAACTTGTATTAGCATTGTTTCTCTTTCATTGTGCCTTGCCTTTGTTCTTCTTCATGTTTCTTCCTCTCAGCTCATGTTCTTCCTTCAACTCTCATTTTGCTTACTGTGATCTCAGTTCTGCTACCTCCAAGCTCTTCTCTTTTCTCTTCTTTTGCTTTGCTATCTATGTCATGTGCTTCCTTTTCCTTATGCTGTCAAAGTTTCCTACATGAGTACTGAATGCGCTTTTTCTCTACAAATTTGTCCTCCCTATGATATGTCAACAATTTCCTCTTTCCCTGATCCTGTACTGACTTGCCACCTTCTACCACTGTTGCTAGTTTTTCTACCATATTGGCATTGATTCTTTTTCTCTAAATAGTTAGGCATCTGCATATATTGGTAAGTAAACTGGTGCTTGCTCGACTTCTTCTCCGATACTACTTTCAGTGGTCACTCTTGAAGCAACTCTCTTTGGTTCCATGGTACAATGACTGTTGGAGAGAAGTGATTCATGAGTGTGGTAACTGTGGGTAAGAACATACACTCATGGCACACAAACATTATCTCTTACAAATCTAACTTTACAGCATGATCAAGTAGCAACTAGGGCATCTGATGAGAGGAACTCGCAAGGGGTGACATACTGACTATGGGAACTGCGCACTGCATAGTATCGGTAGTCAGTGTGGAAGCCTGCTAACTAGAATTGTGCAATGTGTATTTCAGTCTGGGACAGGGCTTGGGAGAGACTATGCATTACATAGTCTCAATGAAAAGATGGGAGACTGGCTCCTGGAATTACATAGTGCACAGTTGGAGCTAGCCTAGGACAACCTATGCACAATTCTAGAAGGCAAGGTAGAGGCCTTGAGTTGCCACATTGCGTAGTGCATGCAAGTGAATGTGAGACTCGGGCAAGGGGGTGCCCAGATCTGTCCATGGAAGGGGCGGTGCAAATAGTTTGATCTGAAGAATGATGTAAGGATAAGTGTAGATGCATGCATGTAAAACAAGTGCAACAATGGATCAAACTAAAGGAACGCAAAGCGTGTGAAGGGAATCGCCACATTAGTGACTATTGGTGCAAAAACGGGAAAACTGATGCAACGCTTGAGGATGGCAATGTATAACTTGAAACAACACTTCTACAAGCTAAAAAAAGTTAAAACACCAATGGTGATTCAATAAAATGAGTGAAACAACACTCTCACAAGCTAAATAAACCAAAGTGACAAAAAAAGAAACAAAAGGCAATAAAAGAAAAACTCACCCCGAAAAGCTATGATAGTGGTATAAAGGCTCCTGATCTCCTAGGGAAGCTAGAGCTTGATGATTGAATGCATAAGTGAGCACTAGAGGCATCCATTACATATATTTGAGCAAATGGAGTTCATGACGCACATGCTTGAGATCAAGGACAACAACGACACTTAGCAGAAACTTCTAAACATGGAAATGTGTCACCTTCAAGAAGCTAATAATAGATTCTCTACTTCCCATTGATGCTTTTCCTCTTAGCTTCTTGGCTTTCGAGTATCCTGTCATGCATTTCTTGGAAATATTGCGCAGTCTTAGGGAGTACCAAGAAACTCTCTACTTCATGCACTTACAGGTTTTGAGCATAGTATGGTTCTGTGCAATTTCTGGTTTGAGTGGCTCTGGGTTGTCTCTTAGGTTATGCACAATTTCCCAGCTGAAGGCATGCTGTCAGCTGGCTCTGTATAATTTTGGACTTAAGTGCTCACTGTGGGTTTCAAATGCACAATTCTTGGGTTGAAGGTTGGCTGTCAGCTGGCTCTGCACAATTCTGTAGTTGAAGGCTTACTTGTTGGCTTCGACTGCTCTACGCAATTTCCCTATTGAAGACATGCTGCCAGCTGAGTCTACACAATTATGGAGCCTAAGCTCATTGCTGGGTTGCATTGCACATTTCATGAGAGCAAGGTTAGTTTCCCTCAAGGATTGTACAAATCATCAAGGTAGTACAAGAACCGAGTTGCAACCAAATGAAGGGGTCAGCTTGTGGTTAAACAACAAAGAAAGTAAGCAAACAGAAATTGTAAAGACAAAGATAAAACTCAAATGAAAACACAAGTACCTAAGAAATGTAAGACAAGCTCCTATGATTTAAAGAGGGAGGCTCCAAAACAAAGTGAGGGAAAAATTTTGGATGGTGGTTGTAGCCGCTACAACACACTAGAATGCAAATGAGATGTAAAACAAGAAGGATATAGGCACCATCATGATTTGAGTATAGTCCCTGGGTGTTGAGCCCCTCTACCCTCTCTGATGGGGCGTTAGGAGATCAAGACACCATAGAAGTAAACGGAAACCACAGAATGAAATGTGTGTCATGTTAATTCGAAAGCTAGGGTTTGTATAAAATTAATGGTAACCATTATATTACTTGAATAAGATGTAGACCATCCACTTGGAAAACACTCTGTAATCACATGAATATCACGTGGTTGGAGGTACATGGCAATGTACAACTCGATGCATATGATTCCATATCCACTCATGATTGTTCTCCTTTTTACATAATGCAAGAGTTTAATTGGGATTCGAATAGGGGATTGAAAAGAAAATCCAAAATGTTATAGTTAACCGACCAAACTTACAATGAATATGAGTAACCATTAACCTTAGCCATTTCATAATTTGTTTGATAAATTCTAGAACATTATTAAATAGACCATGGTAAGGTCGTGTATATACATATTATATATATATATATATATATATATATATATATATTAATATATATATATATAATATTAATATAATAATATATATAATATTATATATATATATAAATATATAATAATATTATATAATATAATATATATATTATATTATTATATAGATAGATAGATAGAGAGAGAGAGAAGAGAGAGAGAGAAGAGAGAGAGAGAGAGAGAGAGAGAGAGAGAGATACATTAATAACCCTACATTAACTACTTAGGGTGGAGACTCTAAGGTATAAGCCATGGTTGAAAAAAGACAACTTTGCATGTAACCTTTTGAGGAAAGGATAGAATGCATAGAATGATTTTGTAAGTGTGTTTACCTGTTGGATACACAATACCATAGGAAATAATAGAATTGAAAAGAGAATATAATATCTTCGTCAAAAGAATGAATATGGAAAGAATTGAACGGAAAATGCTAACTATCATCGTTGGATCATAGGTCCAATGTAATACCACTCAGCATTTTATTAAAGTAATATCTCCACCATCTGACTGAGTTCCAAGGCATGTAACATGGAGTGAGATGGGTTCCTAGTGTGTGAATAAAACATAAGTAAGGCTCAAAATTCAAATGTCAATAAGTGTGGGTTAATTATGATTTCACTAAGTTATATAACATAGGTGAAATGAGTTGTAGATTTTAACTTCAAAGAATTAGTAGATGTCAAGTTTTTCATGAAGTGTTGATAATTATTCAAGAATGCTTCCATTCCTTAGGAAAATGAATTGATGTCAAGAGAGTTGTGTTGAGTAAACCGCATCTTGATCTGTACAAAAAATATGTCAATGGAGAGTATTCTAATATGAACTCTCAAGGAAATAACAAGTCATTTAACTATATTAACATTTCAATTACTTAATAAATGAGCACATGCATGTGAAACAGTAAAGAACTGATGACAGTGACATGTGTGCAATTGTAGTAATGAAAAAAATATAAGCTGAGTAGGGTTCATCATTTGCTTGACCATCTATTCATGTACATGCATGAAATGTAAACAAAATATTGTGACATGTTTCCTTTAAGAATACTGCATATGCACTAATTATAAGGATATGACCATCAAGGCATGTCTATAAATAAATACCATATTAACTATTATTCCCCTTGCACAAGCACACATTATTGCAAGAGAAATCACTACAATTGTCTAGACATTCCTTTAAAGGAAACTAACACATAAGTTATGATCTTTGTGCATGTGAATTACATAAACTTTATCAAAAGAACTAGCCCTTCAACTATTACTTTTGGTGTGTACAAATAGATAAAGAAATCTAACACAATGGATGTTTTTCATATACATGAAAATGCGTATACTTTCCAAAAGAATCTTCCCAAAAGAAAGCTTAGCACAATATACCATGCAAATACATGTTTCCTTTTCGAGGAAATCTATCACAAAAGGGCATGAAAAAATATGTTTTCTTCTCCAGAAAACTAATGCAATAAAGCATACAGATACATGTCTTCTTTTCGAAATATTAATCACCATTATATATATATATATATATATCAACACATTACTATGATTTTTGTACGTGTAAATTCGTCTTCTTTCCCAAAATAATATTTTTCAATGTAGGCTAACACAACATGCTATCATTTCCCGCATGCAAATGTATATTCTTTCCAAAAGAAAGCTAACACAAATCTTACATGCATATACATTATCTTATTCCAAAATAAGCTATCATAATAGTTATCATAGAAGAAAAATAATAACATATAATTTTCTAAAGAAATATAGCTCTATATTTCTTAAATCCATGCAAAGGACATATCTCTATAACACAATAACTATTCATTGTGTATGCAAGAACTTATCATAATAGCCCTTCTTTAATGTATGCAACACATATTTCTTTCTCTTGAATTCTACCATAATTTCCTATTCTTTTCACGTAAACAAATACATACTTCTTTTCAAAAGGAAGTTAATATAACAATTAATGTCTCTATAAATAAAGATTCTTATTCTTTTTCCCAATAGCCATAGTCTTTTGTGCATAAAGAGATTTACCACAATAAACTAATTTTTGAGTATGTAAATACACATTTCTTTTTCCAGAGATCTAGGAAAACAATTATTCTTTGGGTGTGCAAGCTTCAAATGTAACCATTTTCAAGAAAAATGACCTAGATAATTTAATTCTCTTCCACACAAAAGCCATGAAAATTTCCAAGAAATTCACTACAAATTTTTTCAAGAAAATAAATATATTTAATCTTTTTCACACACACAAGAACCCTAAAATCTTTCCAAATATTTTTAACACACTTAGAACATGCAAATACATGGTCTTTTTCAAAAAAATAATGTGACTTATTCACCTTTTATGTGCAATGTTTAAATGCATTTTTCTCATGCATCGATTATTTTCATTCAATGTATAATCTTATATATGCATATCTCTCATGCATTAAATATTTTCATTTAATATAAAATCCTATCTATGCATATTTCTTATGCATTGAATAATTGCATTCAATATAAAAACTTACCTATTTCAATAATTACATTCAATATAAAGCCTGTCTATGCATATTTGATATATTTTCTTTTCAAGAAATTATTCTTTTATTGCACACACACACACACACACACACACACACATATATTCCTTTCAAGAAGGCCAACTTAATAGCTATTTCCTTCCATGCATGCAACTTCATTTTCAAGAAAATCTATTACATTTAATTATTATTTTTATGCACGCAAATGCATATTTCCTTCTCAATAATTAACACTAATTTATTTCTTCCAGTGCATTCAATTTCACATATTCATTTCCAAAAATTAAATATAATAGATATTATTCTTATGCACATAAACTTATATGCTCTTTAATAGTCTAATGTTTCTCTTAATTAGGAATCTAATGCATAGGCATCATGCAAATTATCTCTTGTAATGTTTTAATGAAATAACTTAGTTTCTTTGTCTTTTCATAAGAAAAGTTCACATGCATTTCCTTTTTGTGGAGAATTTCATGAATTCTTCAATATTTTTGTGTGTAAGGTTCACAAGCATTATTTTCAAGAAAATAGTAACGCTAGCTTATGCACAATATTTTTATGCATTCTTCCTCCAAATAATAAAGCTAACTTAACTTATCTTTTCTTGGGCATATGAACCTTTTAAATATTTTCAATAAAATTACCGAGATACTTATCTTTTTTGTGCAATAACCATGAAGTCCCTTGTGCATACCTCAGGTTCAAGAATACCTTTCATTGGAGCCACAACATTCCTCACCAAAGTTGTTTTGATCAATTCCTTGAGACTTCACATTATGAAAAGTGTAGTAGATGAAGATGAAAGTCATTGTTTCTAGTTTACAAATGAATTTAAAGAACTTGTAAAAAAAAAATTATCTTTGTGAGTTATCATTTTCTTTATTTGATTCAAATTAGTTGCCAACTCAATCATAATGGTTCGTGTTTTCAACCATTTCATCAAACATTGTAAAAATAACATTTTCCATTATGGACACCAATCTAAATGTAGTTTATAGGGATATTACATACTCACCCCTTCAAGTAAACATCGTCCTGGTTGTTTATCATTAACTTTTACTCATGATATAATGATCTAAACAACCAAAAGAGAAACCCTTCCCTTCAAAATGAAGGATTTTATTTCTAGGAAATATCAATAAATCCAAAAAACAATAATGTTTATCAATAACCATAAGCATTTACAACTACAAAAATAAGAAATTTCTACTTTCCATCACTTATCCATTACTCATTTATTTAGAGATAAAAACAAAATACCTATACCAACTTACCATTACTTACCAATTACTCTTGAAAATCATGATTACCTTATGCAATAATTTCAATTGCAGGTGGTTTCACAACTTCCATGGCAAGCACCATGTAATATATGATCAAGAAATTCAACATAGTCATATTAGTCACAACATTTTCAATTAAATGAAATACTTTTAACTATCAAACATGCATGCCATGTCAAGAGATTTTTTTACCACAATACTTCCACAAGTACTCAAAGAGCACTAACACTCTGATCATCAAAATGATAAATCACTGCAACACGTGCACACTGTCTTAGCTCCCACTAAAGACATCCACACAATACTCAGAGAGAACCTAGCTCTCCAATCATCAAATTATCAATAACTTCACTAAGTTCATATTATCTTATCCTCGAACTAAAAACATTCACAAGAATGGTAATATAATAAAGGAAATTACACTTCCAGTAATACCTTTCCGAGCACTAGGGTCCTTTCCTGTCAAGATGTACATAAAATTATTACACAATTGAATAGAAAATTCATTTTTAACACAAAACATAGTTGATTAGTTAATTTTTTCTACTATGAGAACCACAATGGAAAAAGAATGCTCCTTCCAACCAATGGAAACTAGTTTCCACAACTAGATCAAGCCATTTTCAGATCTATACAGTTCTCTAATAGAGACCATATCATGTCTATTTTGGAATTCCACTGCCCAACCAGGTCAAGAATTCCAATGACCACACAAGGTCCAATAAATTATTCCTCTTAGAAACATCATGCCTATTCTTTGAACAATGTCCCAACTTTGAGGAATTTTGGGCCTTCTCCAACAAGCTCCAAAATCAACAGATTTGCTTCAGGATTTTTTCCCTCTTCACCATGTTGGCCAAATACTTTCCCTTACTGAGATCATTTATCTATAGGGAGAGGAAATCCATGCAAGTGACCATAATCAAGGCAAGTCCTTCTGGTCTTTCACAATTTTCCATAATTATATGGAAGGTGAAATTCTCTTTCGCACATTTTCCCACTGTAATTTACATAACTAGCCAGTTTCATATTATTATTAAAGCAAAGGAACATTTATGTACATGATGCATTCATACTTGACCCTCAAAATGGGTCCCACTATCGGTGAAAGTAAATTGACAAGAAAACATAACTGACATCACATGTCATACAAGTAATATTTATTTCAAAATAACCATCATGCAATTTAGAAAAACATTAGCATATTTTGTATATAATAACATTATACTTTCTAATTTGCAGTTGCAACTTACATTGAAACGTTTTACCTTTCATAGGTTTTTATGATGCCATTAAGTAACCCTACTTAATTACATCAGTAACATTAGATAGAATTGTTTTTAATAAAATCATACCTTCTACAAAATATTGTTATGCACAAAACACCTCCAATTGTTAAAACAAAGTTTTTGTAAAGTTATTTTTCCAAAACAACAGTCAATAGAACAATACTTTAATCACCAACATTCCCATAATTTCTAACTCATGCAACATGTCATTTCATTTATGCATATGAATTTAATCAATAATCATTAATGCATACCAACGATTGTCAATTTTGAACAAATAAGGTAATCAACATCATTAGATTAATACTATCATTAAATTGATGGAACCATCAAATCAACCATTTTAATGACACTATTGTATCATAATCCAAGTTCTTCATCACCTTTAAGAACTTGTAGTAATAGGTATGCATGGTCATACTAGTATTCACTTTTGCAATCACTATAGTTTTCTTTCATATGCATAGAATCTTAAAAAAAACTTTATTCATTCAAAGACACTGATTTATCATCAATGTATAAGTGTATATAATTATTAGGGTAATAATCCAAACATTCTCAATTTCCACAGTGTATTATTACCAACAAATCAATATATGAAATAACTACCATAATCACGTTTTTACAACTTGCAGTGAGATTTAATCAAATTGATTCACGCATATTAGTTTAGAAGTTAGCCATGCAAAACTAACTAATAAATTCTACCAACCATATTAAATTTGACCATGAGAGGACTTAATCATATTTTAGCCATGAAAATCAAGTCTTGCCACTTGACTCATTGTTTATTTGTAACATCTAAAGGGTTTCTTGCAATGCCCTTTTAAAACACTCTATTTTCCTCTTCAAGGACATTCAACATCTTTTACATTAATGCATTTATTCTTTATAGGTGGTTCATTGTAACTTTAGTCATGTTCATTAAATGTATCAGTAATATTTTCATATATGCAAAGGTTGGTAGTCAAATATCACTTTCACTAGTGAGTACTCAAGATTCTTCATAGGTGCAACAAAGGTTTTATTTTCTTTTATCATCAACAAGATTCAAATTTCATGAACGCAATTTTTCAGCATACTTTATTGCACACTACTCTTCCATGTAGTTATAAACATGCATCATGCATTTCATGTCAAAAATAGTCTACTGCATATATCAATATGTAGTTTGATAGAATCATACTTGAGCTTATGCCCACTAGTATCATACCTCAACTTGTTTTCTGCTTACCAATTCCCAAAAGGCGTCAATGCTACAACCTTCAGCTATGATACTTCTTGTAACATCCGCAAGTAACCTCGCATGAAAATGCATGGAGTTAGAATATTTTATGTAATTTATCCACAGATAACTATCCAAATTACTATTCCAGATTCGTCATTAACCATTAGATAAAATCTTCATCATTACATAGGTAAATTTAGTAAAGTAATAGTAAGTTACATAACCATTAACAAACACTTTTGTAGCATATTAACATGAACTTTGTGATGTAACATTGCATCAATTCTGTGATTCTTTTAACTTAGTTAGTTAATCATATTCTTAATAATATAAACATCGCATCACACAAGGAATCAACATCATAAAAATGGCACAACAGGAAAGCACATCATTAGATACTGATATACCCTGGAAACTCGTTAGGGTTAAAACCAACAAATGTTTAATTTTATTATTAAATTATCAAGAGGGTGTTCAGCCCTCAATCAATGGTTATAAGGGAGTCCATCCCTTAACCATTGTCATAAAATATTACGAAGAATATCATCTCAAAAACAACATAACTTGTTATAAGCTATTACAATCATCATAACATCATTTACAGAAAAACCCTTGAGCATTTTAACTTTAGGACCTAGTTCTTCCCATTAGTGTATTATCCTACAATTGGCATTTCTTCAATCTGCATAGACCATTAACTTATTGTCTGTTGTAACGATAAACATAATCTATCTTTGCATATGTCGTAGCCTTTTCCTGTAACTACTACTATCATCAACCTTTGATATCATGATTAGATCAAGCATTAATCAAACAAATTCATAGATCTATATTAGTGATGATTCACCATATATTCATGCAAATGCATGGAATTTAAATAAAATATCACGACTTGCTTCCTTTAACAACACTACATATGCACTAATTATAAGCATATAACCATCAAGACATGTCTATAAATAAATACCACATAAACTATTATTCCCCTCTCACAAGCACACGTTCATGCAAGAAAAATCACTACAATTGTCCATACATTCCTTTAAAGGAAACTAACGCATTAGTTATGATCTTCATGCATGTGAATTACATAAACTTTATCAAAAGAACTAGCCCTTCAATTATTTCTTTTGGTGCATGCAAATACGTAAAGAAATCTAACACAATGGATTTTGTTCCTATGCATGAAAATGCATACACTTTCCAAAACGATCTTGCCGAAAGAAAGCTTAACACAATAGAGCATGCAAATACATGTTTCCTTTTCGAGGAAATCTAACCACAATAGGGCAGTAAAATATGTTTTTTTTTCCATAAAACTCATTGGCAATAAAGAATATTATTTCATGTATCTTTTCCAAATTTTAAACCACCACCGACCCATATATATATATCTATATATATATATATAATTTATTATAATATATATATATATATATAATATATATATATATATATAAATCTCTAAAGAAACCAACACATTACTATGATTTTTGTATATGTAAATTCGTCTTCTTTCCGAAAAGAATATTTTCTAATGTAGGCTAACACAACATGTTATCATTTCCATGATGAAAATGTATATTCTTTCCAATAGAACGATAATACAAATCTTGCACACATATACCTAATCTTATTCTAAAATAAACTAACATAATTTTTATGATAGCGTAAAAATAATCACATATAATTTTTCTAAAGAAATATAGCTCAGTAGTTCTTCTATCCATGCAAAAAACATGTCCCTATAACACAATGACTAGTCATTTTGTATGCAAGATCTTATCATAATATCCCTTCTTTAATTTATGAAATGCATATTTCTTTATCTAGAATTCTACCATCATTAGCTATCATTTTCATGTAAACAAATACATACTTCATTTCAAAAGAAAGTTAATATAATAGTAAATGTCTCTATGCATAAAGATTCTTATTCTTTTTCACATAGCTATAGTCTTATGTGCATAAAGAGATTTACCACAGTCAACTAACCTTTGAGTATGTAAATACACATATTTTTTTCTAGAGATCTTGGAAAACAATTATTCTTTGGTTGTGCAAGGTTCACATGTAACCCTTTTCAAGGAAAATGACTTAGATAATTTAATTCCCTTCCACACAAAAGACATGAAATTTTTCCAAGAAATGCACAACAAATATTTTCAAGAAAATAAATATATTTAACCTAGGCTCATGCACACAAAAACCCTAAAAGTTTTTCAATTATTTTAAACACATTTAAAACATGCAAACACATGATCTTTTTCAAAAGAATAATGTGACTTCTTCACCTTTCATGTGCAATGTTCAGATGCATTTTTCTCATTAATAAATTATTTGCATTTAGTGTAGAAACTTATATATGCATATCTCCCATGCATTAAATATTTGTATTTAATATAAAATCCTATCTATGCATATTTCTTATGCCTTGAATAATTGCTTTCAATATTAAAGCTTGTCTATGTAGATTTCTTATGCATTGGATAATTTCGCTCACTATAAAAGTTTTCTATTTAAATACTTACATTCAATATAAAACTTGTCTATGCATATTTGATATATTTTCTTTTCAATAAATTATTCTTTCACTACACACATATATATATTCTTTTTAACAAGTCCAAGTTAATAGTTATTTCTTTCCATGCATGCAACTTCATTTTCAAAAAAATCTATTACATTTAATTATTCTTTATATTCTTTATATGCATGCAAATGAATATTTATTTCTCGATAATTAACACTAATTTTTTTTCTTCCTGTTCATGCAATTTCATATATTCATTTCCAAAAATCAAATATGATACATATTATTCCTATCCACACAAACTCATATGCTCTTATGCACATAAACTCATATGCTCTTATGCTATTAATGTAATAGCCAAACTCCAGGAATTCCATATCTAGAATCGACTATAAGTCTTGGCAAGGCCTTTGAAAACGGTAATTTCTTCCGGGGGAGACCCTGAACCCTCTGATATTTGGAGAGGGCACCTTATTCCTCCTCGTCTTGTAGTTTCATGGCGTTTCTTCTCCTCTTTGTCTTCCTCTGTCTGTCTGTTTTCATCCAAATGGGCATTGGAAGGTCGTTCCTTCTCCCTTATCTCGGGGAAGGGACACTAACTTTATCTATAGCTTCGCCATCTTCCACAAAATTCAAACTCAATCAAGATTTTTGATGGTTTTTGAGGAATGTCAAACTTTCAACACATTAAGCACTGACTCTTGTAAATTATTGCAGTGACGGCTTGGAAGAAGGAACAAACGGTTTTGTCACTGCCTTGCGACGTACAACATTCTTTGTCGGTCTCGGAGACGATCGCGTAGACGGACTGAACGCCTTAGGAGATCATGCGATAGACAAAGATTTTAAAGAAGAAAAAAAAAATGAGGCCAACGGACCTCACAATTTCGTCGACTCTGTAGAACTCGAACTAGCCACGGGCCTTGTAGAAACGCTTGAAAGATATACTCAGCAGGTTTCAGTAACTGAAGGACTAGGTTTGGAAGGAGTTGATGGTGTGGATGAGAGTTGCTGTCGCGGAGTGGCTGGAGAGTTAATGCTCGCTTGCCCAACCATTGTGAGGAACCCGACTATGACTTTCCACGTGTCAAATTTTCACTGTTGGGAGGACGACGAAATTGGAGCATGGCGATTGGCTGGGTTGGGCAATGTTTGCCCAGCCAATTCCATAAAGTAACGCTTTGCTATAATTAAAGTGTAAATTGAAGTATTTTAATTATGAACAGATTAATTTCTGTTGTTATTACTATTTTTAGTCTCTTAATGTAGAGTATTATTTTACTATTTTTAAATGTAATGTTATGTGACAAAATTTCTCTCCCATACTATACTGTAGAGTGCCTTTAAACACAATAATATATATTTATTTAACAATTATCTATTTTTCCTCTTTCCTTCTTTCCTTCATTTTTGGACATGCTCATCTATTTTATTTCCTTAACTTCTCATTGTTTGCTACTTATTTGGCTCCTCAATCATATCCTACCCTCCACATTCACCCACTCTCAACTTAAATTATTTATTGAAGAGTTGATGATACCTAGTATATTCTGAAACACTTATCCAATAGGATGATTCACTATGGAAACTTACATGCGAAAAACAATTAATTAGTAATTGTTAATATTAGTATGAGTAAAACTATTAATTCGTAATTGTCAATATGAGTATGTGGAGAATCCGCCTCTCGGGCAAGCGGCATTCACCAGATACTTCAACACTGTCTTGACGTGGCTTTCTTAATGAGAGCCATTGGCGTATTTTTTGAGGTTGTATATAAATGGATCCTATTTCCCATCTACGGCTGTGACTGGCATTACGTTAAGGTGCAGCCGACCAAATAACAACAATACCGCCATGCAATACCACCTCCTTATGATGCCTTCCATCTTCCACGGTTACAAAGGAATAGAGAAACAAACAGAATATGTTTTTGGTATTTATGATTTGTTGATGCAAAGGCAAGAGGAGGAGGATGGAATTTATAGATGCGTCGACAAAAGACATTCAATGATTTCGCTCGACAAGGTCAATTACCTAGAGAAAGGCGAGATGATACAGTGCAATTGATGTGTCATTATACTTGGTACAGAAACATGTGGGCGAAATCAACATTCTAGAAATTAGATGAGTGGGCGACATATTATGGCGGAAGTGATGTGGGAATTGGATAGGGCAACGCCTACTTGCCTTAAATATTTAAATATATATTATATAGACTAGTCGTTGCCATTGGATTAGTGGATAGTGGCCAGCCTTATCCACCTCCTAAGCGGCAGAATAAATTTAATGTTATTGCGCGTGATATATAGGTTGTCTCTGGAATGGTGCTTTTATCTTATTTAAATTCAATGATTTTTGTGCCATCTTTTCCATCATTAAATGTAAATAATGTTGCTGCGTACCAGAGTGCACATAACCAGTACATCTGGACGGATCGTATGAACGGCACAGCCGGATGACAACTTTGATACCTTATGGATTGAATATAAACTTTAAACGAGGGACTGAGGAAGCTGTTTACTTAGACATTCGACGAATTTGACATAGATAAAGGTCCGCAGAGTCAATTGCCCACAAAAAAATCGAGATGATACAGTGCAATTGATGTGTCATTATACTGGTGGTAAAGAAACATGTGGGCGAAATCAACTTTCTAGAAATTAAATGAGTGGGGGAGATATTATGGCGGGAGTGATGTGGGAATTGGATAGGGGGACGCCTACTTGCCCTAAATATATATTACATGGATGAGGCGTTGCAATTGGATTAGTGGAGAGTGGCTAGCCTTATCCACCTCCTACGCAGCAGAATAAATTCAATGTTATTGCGGGTGATATAAAGGTTGTCTATGGAATGGTGCTTTTATATTATTTAAATTCAATGATTTTTATGCCAGCTTTTCCATCATTAAATGTAAATGTCGCTTAGGACATTAACATGTGCAGCTGGACGGATCGAATGAAGGAGAAAGCTAATGGGCACTATGGAGACAGAAATGCCCAATAATAATAATAATATTTTGATGTTTTTGCAACGTATTTGAATTCTCTTTCAGTTTATGAAGCTAATGGGCATTATGGAGACCGAAATGCGTAATAATAATAATATTTTGTTGTTTATGCAATATATTTGAATTATTTTTAGGTTTATGAAGTTTAAAGATGTAGTGGATGGAAAATGAAAAATAATATAAGGTAATATAAATCAATTAATAGATGTAAGAATTTTTTAATATAAAGATTTGATAGTTGTTTTACAAATGGGTTTCAGCCATGATTGAACATGAAAATGGTATTGTTTTTTTAAGAATAATCCAAACATTATTACAGTTCATCGTGTGGCTTATTGTAACTTTTTAGCAGCAACACACGCTTCTAAGAAATTACTTAAGTTATTGTTTGTTGAAAAAATTGCAAACAAAGTGTATTCATGGGTTCAAAATTCCCCAAAGAAAAATAATGAACTTAATGATTTTCTTAGAGTCATGCAAATTGATGTTCAACAAATATATTTAGTGAGATGGTTATGTAGACCTATGAAGTTATTATAAGGTTTGTAAAACTTATGCCAACAATTTTAACTTTGTGGAAAAATGAAAAGAAAAACTTCATCATGGTATGATAAGACATGAATATATTCTACCTAGTTTCTTTTACATATGCTTGCTGATGTGCTAGGGATACTGAACAAGTTGAATATGACTTTTCTAAAAGAAAATGTAGACATGCAACTATTGGGTTGACCCTTGAAGAAACTATAAGCACATTATCTATATGGTTTTTAAGAAAAGACACAACTTATCTTTCAAAAAAAATTAGTGATTCTCAAAATGGATACATTGATATTAAAAATGAAGGGACAATTGTAGATAGACATGAGTTACTATACACCTCTATCTCCTTCCTTTGGTCAGGTTCTCTATTATCTAGACATTCATATGCCATATGTTCGAGCTTGCCATCCCTGTAGCATCGAACCTCTCTCCTGCCTCTTTCTCATCCTTTAGAAGAAGATCTTCGCCCTCTGAAATCGCCTTCGTGCTTTCGTTGTGGATTGGAACTACTATCCCCATCCTTAGATGTAATAGAGCTTCCTTTACCTTGTTGATATCCTCTCCCTCTCTCCTGCCTCTTTCTCATCCTTTAGAAGAAGATCTTCGCCCTCTGAAATCGCCTTCGTGCTTTCGTTGTGGATTGGAACTACTATCCCCATCCTTAGATGTAATAGACTTTCCTTTACCTTGTTGATATCCTCTCCCTCTAGCAACACCTTTACATTTGCTTGTTTGTTTCCTTGCAAACTTCTCCTCTTCCTTTAGTGCCATTTGGTAAGCCTCTTCTATTGTTCTTGGAGACAATACATTTATTTCATCTTGAATATCTAGTTTGAGTCAATTAATGTATCTTGTAGTCTTCTCTACAGACTCCTCCACATACCCGGCTCTAATGTTCACTTTGTAGAACTCCTTTGTATACTCTATGACTGTGAGGACCCTTTGTTTGAGATTTTGCTTACTTATAAAAAAGGTTAGCTGATAGTCCTTTGGAAAGAACATTCCTCTCAATTTTGCTACCATCATATCCCAATTCTTGATCTTCTGTTTTTTCTTTCTTCTCCTTTTTGTCTGCACTCCATACCACCAAAGAGTTGCACGTCCTTTCAATTTTGTCACTACAAACTTGACCTTTCTTTCCTCTTCCATTTCTTCATATTCAAAGAATGTATCCATCTTTGTAAACTAGTTAATAAACTCCTCTAGATTCATACTTATTGTGTAGGAGGATACATTTGGTTTTGGCTTCATTACAGAAAGCAACACTGCTATGAGGACCTTAGCTTTTGCTGGTTCTTCCACTGCCTCTTCTTCTGAAATCTCATGTTGTTCAGAACTCACAATATCGAGCTCTGGTTCTTTGTGTTGACCAGTCTCCATCGCTGCCATTCTTTCTTCAAATTGTTGAATTTCTCACAACACCTCTCAATTGGAAACAAGTCTTTGCCCTCTTTCTTCTCTTGTGCCTCTTTCAACGCCCCTGGCAACTCTAAGCGGCATGATCACTTCTTTATTCCAGAACAAGCATAAGATTTGCTCTGATACCACCTATTGCAAATTCCTCCGTTAATTTTCTTTATTTGGCCCCCTTTTGGAGTTGGTTCCCTCTCTTTTCTGCTTCGTTAACCCTTTGGGATTAAAATCTCGTATCGGTTTAAAAACTGCAACGAAAGATTAGAAAAGGGAAGGAACGTGAAAATAGGATCGGGAATGAGCGTACATCCCGTGATCCCGGAACCCCAAATCTAAATTAAAAGGAATTTCAAAAAGCGCACTTGTTACCCACCTTTCGGGTTGGTCCATTGTATGGTGATACGTAACCCTTGCAACGCACCCTTGACACTTTATTTTAATTGTTCCTGGACTTGATTTCTCCAAGTGACGGAGAAAACTCTATCTTACTTGCATCTATCTGTTGACGGACTTTCTCGGACGCTTAATTAAAAGGAGTTATAGGGTCCAGGTTGTCTGGGCTTTACCTGGCTCCCGGGTAAATACTCCTTCGAGATTTTGCTTCTGAGCTAACAGATCTCGGTAACAGAAAATCCTTTTGTCACCATCAACTGACAGTCTCTATCCTCAGCTCCGAGTTACTGTTCGAGGCACTCCGGGCTCTCCAGGTTAGATTCTTTTATGGGATTCTGCCTAGAGACAACTTCGGGTTCTCGCCAAGCGACATACTTGGTCAAAATATGGAAATTTGGCTAATTTTAAGGGCTCCTGTCTAAATTCCAGCTTTGTTCTGTTACTCTTCTCGATCTCCTGCACTTGTTACTATGTTAGGTCCTTTTGCATGGCTTTATGATGCCTGCGAACAACTCTTCTCCCTTTTCCCGACCTTTTTCAACTCCTCTAAGTCTATTAATGATGGTTATAGGTCTCGGGCCTATCTAATGAAGAAAACACACAAAACTACAGTATGCATATAAAAACGATTATAGAAGAACTGGTTGTAAGTACGCGTGACTCTTTGTAGGGAGAATTTTCACTCCAAAACACTCTCTCCTAATTTTTCAGTGATCATGGGATATATGAATGCATTCATTCGGTTTAGATCCACAAAGATAGGATCCCAAACCCATCACAAGCAAGTCAAACAATATTACAATAAATTGATTGATTTTGATGGATTACATGGCAATCTCTAATAAATAGTACTTTAAAAAACCATACATTAAGCAAACAACTCCTCTAATAAATTTTTCGACCTCTTGGTCAAGAAAGTTCATGATGTCCCTGCATCAAGGTAAAAGAGGAATTGATGTCCGGGAAATCTTGACAAGAAAATTTGTTGCATTCTTCAGAGTTGGCTACCCCCACAAAACGAAGAGCCCAACAAATCATTGTCTTTATATAAGATAAGATGAATGGTAAGTAAAATAGAAGCATTGGTATAGCGTGAGACGGTGGTAGCTTGCAAGCTCGAAGACCTAGGGCACATTGTCAAAGTGAATTCTGCAGCTGTTAGATAATATTGTCTTAAATTGATATGATTTTGTCTTAATTGCTAACTGACTTAAAAGAGTTGTGTTTGGCACACTGTCAAAGTGAATTTTGCAGCTGTTAGATAATGTTGTCTTAAATTGATATGATTTTGTCTTAATTGTTAACTGACTTAAAAGAGTTGTCTTAATTTTCATCGTCTTTTAAATATAATGTTGTCAAAATATTTTTGTTTTAAAGTGTTTTTTGTCTTAAATAAATTTTTTTGCCTCAATTGTCTTTCTCTTAAAATTGTCTTAAAATATTCTTGTCTTAAATTTCAATTGATATTAAATTTTAATGTCAAATAAATAAAATAAAAAATGACTTTTAAAGAAAAAAAAATTATTTTCTTACCCTTCATGTAATAGTACTTGGAAGTAGTTTTATAAACAATATTGGTTACATTCATTTCCTCCATATAAATTGTACTTATATTATTCAAAGATAAATCATGGTAACAGAAAGAGAGGAACAATAATTGTCCCCTGAGATTCACTGATCGTAGGAATGCCATTTCTTTTCGTGGAAGCAAATGCCCTAGATTAGATATGCGTTAATAGCTTTTCAAATAGTAGTAAAAGCAAAAAAAATTAGTTTGATTTGATGAAAAAATATTGATTTATAATTTAAAATTTGTTAATCAATTTGATGGAAAAAATATTGATTTAAAATTTAAAATTTAAAATTTGCTCATGAATTTAGATATTTTATTTTATATTTTTAATTCCTTATTAGTTACAGAATTTAATATTTTTATTTTCAAATTTGTTTTTATATTAAATATTTTGGTATTTAATAAACTATTATTTAAAGTTGGGGTGGTAGGAGGGGTACTCTATATTTTGGAGGAGGACAAAGTATTCATATACTCATAGGGTTTTGGCCATATGAGAAATAATTAAGCAAAGATATATGGTTTCCACTAGGGACTCTTGTTAGTGAAAAATATCACAAAGACACAATTACCATTATCGGAGATTTTCTCATAACCCTCTATCATTTGGTAAAAGGCTCTCTCCCAAAGGAGAAATAGATAAAAAACATCATGAAAAGAATGAGGAAATTTGAGGAAGATATCCATCCAAAGCAAATTTCCATGTCCTAAGAGACTTCAATAGAGAAGCAAACAAGAGAATTCAACATAGAAGCATACTAAGAACTCTGTTTAAATTGAAAATAGGTGAATTAAATATTAATGGTCAAATCAAGTCTGTTATAATTCACTAATGACAAATGAACTCTGTTAAAAAGCAATTCCCTAATAGTTTTATGTATTGTAAGTTGTGTTTTGTTGAAATAGTTGCTTAGATATATTATCCAAATCTCCTTTTTTCTCCAAAGTCTTTCTATTTGTTGCTCACATATATTCTCCCTAAAAAAATCATAAAAATCATATATTCTTATTGAAAAGAAAAAACAAATAATTTTTTTTAATAAAATTAACCAAAATCAAAAATTATAATAATTAAAATAAAAAAATAAACATCAAAAAATGAAATTGAATTTTATAATTATCATTGTACCTTACGACTTTATTAAATTAATTAATTATATATACACATAAGAGAAAAGAT
Source organism: Pinus taeda (assembly GCA_000404065.3). Classification (NCBI taxonomy): domain Eukaryota; kingdom Viridiplantae; phylum Streptophyta; class Pinopsida; order Pinales; family Pinaceae; genus Pinus; species Pinus taeda. Next base: position 15,623 of record APFE030429864.1, on the reverse strand, counting down.
GTAATATTAAGATATACAGCTTTATGAAAAAATGACATATATCCGTGCACTGATATCTAAATACATCTATACATGTTCGTGATTTAAAATAGCAAACTTGTGGAGTTTTTGAGTCATTTATTTTTCTTCCCCACTTTGTAAACGAAACCTGAAAAGTTAAATAATATTTTAATTCACAATCGAATAGTGATTTATCTCTTTATTAAATGTTATGGTAATATATATGATTTATCAAAATAATAAACTAACTTGAAATACAATGTCTTTAATTGCAATATCTATGTCTCACTGACTACCTAAACCTATCACCTAAACCTATCATATAAATATCAGCAACACACGCACTTAAAAAACACATGAAAAATACATTGAGATCTCAATAGGCGTTTAGACACAACTCCCATTCGATAGGAGCGTACGGTGGAGGAAATATAATAACCAGTAGGCGATATATTAGGGAGCCTTTATTTATTTGACAGCAACATGCAGGTGATACAGTCGGGAACCTTTATTTAGTTGACAGCACACAGGGAGTGAATGGGTTACCCTGTGGTAGAAGCGCAGATATTACAGGTAATACAAGAAGCAAAAGGAGATAGAGGAGGCGGCCTTTCTTTATTTAAATGCAGGCACCGACTCAGTGAGTTACGTTAATCTCATGGCAGGAAGGCGCGCTGGTTATAGAATGGATATGTCTCGAAGCGTACAGTGCAACTACCCAGATAAACCTGAGCTCCAACCCGTGCGGAGCAACACTCATTCATATCTCTAATCGCTTCTCTCAAACAAACACCACAGTCGGGCCCTGCAACACTTCTGAAGCACATCTCCAACCCATAAATGGTCACAGCAGAATTCACCACCCGCGATCCAGTGGCGAATCTTTTCGTGTTCAAGGGAGCTTTGTCTGCCAGAGTCTTCATGAGAATACCGAGAGTGTGATTGAAACCTTTAACATCACCGTTGCCGTTAACATTCTCAAGACCATAGACGTCGCTGGTATCGAATTCAGTGGCAAAACTGTATTTCTCATAACGAATGAAGCAAAATTCCAACTGAATCCGAGCGCCAATTGCATTGGGACAGTCTTCAAATGCCATCTTTGATGCCGCAGCGGAGCACTTTTGACAGTCCTGTTCAGAGACGTCGCCGCGGCATTGGAGAAGGCCGTTGACTTCGCCATATGAGTATGTTGCGAATCCGCCTCTCGGGACCGCGGCATTCACCAGATACTTCAAGACCGTCTTGACGTTGCTCTCGTAACGAGTGCCATTGGCGTATTTATTGACGTTGCAGAGTTGGTGCCATTGGCGTATTTATTGACGTTGCAGAGTTGGTATATAGACGGATCCGATTTCCCATCTACGGCTGTCACTGGCATTACGTTAAGGTGCAGCACACCAAATAACAACATTAGTGCGATGCAACACCACAACCTTATGATGCCTTCCATCTTCCACGGTTACAAATGGATAGAGACACAAACAGATTAACTGATGTTCTTGGTATTATTTGAGATTCGTTGATGCAAAGGCAAGAGGAGGAAGATGGAATTTATAGATGTGTCAACAAAAGACATTCCACGGATTCGCCATCGATAACGTTTGGCGGAGTTACTTCGAAAAAAGGCTAGATGTTTGAGTGCAATTTACGTGTCGTTATACCGGTGGTAAAGAAACATGTGGGCGAAATTAAATTTCTAGAAATTAAATGACTGGGCAAGATATTGTGGCGGAAGTGATGTGAGCATTGCGTAGGGCAACGCTTACTTGCCTTAATATATATTATATAGACGAGGCGTCGCCATTGGACTAGTGGAGAGTGGCCAGCCTTATCCACCTTCTACGCGGCAGAATAAATTAGTGTTATTGGCGGGTGATTTAAAGGGAATCTATAATACGACCTTTCGGAGATGGATTAGGTGTTGTCATGGGTGATAGTCATACATGGCATGGTAATAATTATGGGGTTTCTTGATTTTTGGGAAGCTCTTTTACTTATACGCCCTCAAGCCTATGGTAGTCTTCCAACCGTGCTAGGCGAGGTGCAGCACTACCGACCGTTTTCTTTTCATCAATACTTACGATTGTAGACTACGCCTTAATATCCCATACTTAGTTTTATTTTCGTTACCAAGTATTATTATGTTTCCTTTATACCAATGAACACCCATACACATTCATTATCAACAGCATTATACAAGAGAAATGCACAATAGTATAAAGGGAGGGGCAACTCCCTGCAATATGAGTCTGCCCGATATCAATATATATACAATTTTTCCACTTTTACAAAGTATAGACTAAGTCCTTGGGAAACCCCAAATTTATACTTAGCCAAATTTACAACTTTGGAAAACTCGGTTGCCCAGCTCGTCGGCACCTCCGCACGGTCGCCGCACAACTCTCCAACTCGTCGTTCACCTTGTCGCACGTCTTCCCCGGTTCGCACTTCGTTTGGTCCACAGACGCCCAAACCGTGTATACCTGCCCACACTCAGTCCCACTTGCCAACCCTTGGCAACCGCCCAAATCATGTGAAACAGCACGTAGTACCACCTGCCCAACTCTACGACCTCCGGTTCCAACCTTCGTCTCCACCATTCCATCGTGCATGGTGCGGGCACACTCGGCCGCCCGTCCGCACGCTCTCACCATGTCGACCAACTCTTCGTTCGGCAGACGCCCTACTTGGGCCGCCCGTCGTGCACGTCCGCACGGACGCCCTCACCTGCCCGCCCATTGTGCACGCCTACCCGGACGCCCTCACAGTCACCCGCACGCCCAACTCGGTCACCCGTTGTGTAGCTCTGCACGGGCGCCCTCACCCGGTCACCCGTCGTGCACGCCTGCATGGACTCCCTCACCTGGGTCGCCCATCGTGCAGCCCTGAACGGGCGCCCGCTCGGGTCGCCCTTCATGCAGCCCTGCACGGCGACTTCGCCCAACCTGCACTTCTGCTCCGCCTTTGGCCTGCGTCCAAGTGATGCACTGAGACATGATGATCCAAGATGGATGATTGGAATGAGCTCCATGCTCTCCCAATATATACCAAGTGTAGGGCGTGGTCCTGGCTGCCCAGCCGACTCGCCCAAAGCCCCTACACCATCGCAAAGTCTCCAAAACATATGTCAGCTCCTCTCAAACATAGGTCGACCTCAATACATGTTTGTCACCATGCCACCACGCATATATATGCTCGCCCTCCTTTCCATATGCGCATAACACCATCGCACACTTCGAAAGAGCTCACACATCCAACCGCACTGCAGTTCATTAAGCCTACCCACGTTCGGTCAGGCCTACCCACGCGCACGCACTGTCCGCCCGCGCACCCAGGAACTGCAGGTCGTTACATCCTCCTCTACTTGAAATCATTGTCGTCCTTGACAACATACCATCTTGGCAACCATCTGTCACCAAGATCACCATAGCAAGGTATACACCCCATCGGTATGTCATACATCGGAAATCATCTCAATCCATGACCATCGACCACCCTGTCACAATCTCCACATGCTGCTCTCCATCGTGGAAGGCTGGCCCCTCCATCTCAAGCTACATGCCCACTGCAACATCTCGTGTCGACCTCATCATGTGTTGTCCTCATGTGAACTGCTGCCATGATACTCCAACAAATAATAACACATCTTTGCACAATGTCGACCCCCATGTTTGAACTAGTCGGGTGATCAGTCCAACTATCATGCTCAAACCATGAGAATGCACATCCTCATGCCATCATCATTCATTTCTCAGAACATCCTGTCACATCCTCAACTCGATCAAGAATCCATCTCCATATAAGTGTAAGCCATGCTCAGGTCCATGAAGTAGTCCTCATCTCATCTGCAACATGCTGTCCATGATGTTTGGTGTCAATGTGCTGCATGAAATCAGCCACATCTATCCCAACATCATCATCCATATGTGTGCCTCCTCAATATGAAGAGACCATCACATCAAACTCCAACTCTTGATGTGTCACATCCAGGTCCATGAAGCAACCTCCATCATATCTGCAATGTGTCATCTCAAGTCTGCCATAGAAACAAGTATACACCTGTCTCATCTGTCCATGTGCTGCCCATGATCATAGATCAATCAGCTCCCATGTGTCAAAGGTGGTTGAGTCTCGGCTCAACCCATGCCCAAGTGTTGCCACCAAGGCATCATCAACGTCGTGACTCCATCACTCCAAAGTGTCTCATATCGATCCTCCACATCAAGTCATTCTTTCAAGCCATCCTGTAATGACCTACAGCTCCGGCATGAAGTGCGACGGTTGGAAATGCTAACTCTCTTCAAGTATGCGATGGATAATGCGCATAAGGAGAGGAAGCGAGCATGTTTATATGCGTGGGGCATGGTGTAAACTTGTATGGTGGCTGACATGATTCTTTGGGGGCTTTTGCGATGGAGCAAGGGCGTGGGTGAGGTTGGCTGGGCAAGCCATGACCTCCCCTTCAACGCATATATATTGTAGAGCGTTGGCTCTCATTTGCAACAAACTCATTCGCTCTAAATCATTCGCTCAACAAGGAAGTGCGCAGTTCTAGTGCGCAAGTCTAAGGGAAGGCGCAGATTTAGTATGCACCCATTCTTGGGCAGGGCTGCATGGTGAGGCGCAATTGTGGGTGAAGGTGCGGGCAGGAGCGCCCGACGGTTGGGTTGTGGCGTGCACGGGTGTGTGGCGCCTGAAGGACGGTTGTGGCGTGCATGGATGTGGTGCTCGGTTTGTGCAAAGGTTTGTGCGACGACTTGGCACGGGTGTCTTGGTGACTTGGGTGAGCGCCCGCCCATTGTGCAAGTGTGCACGGTGACTTGGTGAAGTGTTGAGATTGTGGACGGAGGTGTGTCTCGGTTGGAGGCGCCCGTGTGTGGCGACTTGGAGGTGCGCCCGAGTTGGGCAAACAACATGATCGTGCGACAAGGTGAACGAAGCGTTGGTGAGTCGTGCGGCGACCGTGCGGAGGTGCCGATGAGCTAAGCAACCGAGTTTTGCCTTGGATTGTAAAATTGACTAAGTATGAAACTTGGGCGTACCAAGTATACTTGTAAAGCTTGTAAAACTGTTGTATAATATATTGTTGGGCAGACTCATTGTTCAGGGAGTTGCCCCTCCCTTTATACTGTGCAATTCTGTTCATCATTTATAATTGTTGTTGATAATGAATGTGTATGGGTGTTCATTGGTATAAAGGATAAAGAATATTACTTGGTTGAGAATCACAAACTAAGTAGGAATAAGTGGTTAGGCGTAGTCCACGAACATAAGTATTGGTGAAAATAAAGTGTTCGGCGGTGCCGCACCTCGCCAAGAGCGGTTGAAAAACTACCGCTGGCCTGGGGGCGTGACAGCTGGTATCAGAGCTCGGTTAGAGCTGGTGCTAGAGCAGGGTTTCTCGTGACGAAGTGACAGTGGTGACAGGTACTTGCAGGTGAAGGAAGTTGGTTTCACATACAAGTGGAACAAGGGCTGGTTCATGTCTTGCAGGGACCATGGAGAAGGCTGAAAGGCAAGGAGGGTGGATGGACCTATGACAGGTGAATCTAGCCATGATGCAGGTGAAGTCTTCCGGTACAAAGTGTTGGAACATATGGGTCAATGGAGTTCTAACTGGGTTTCGATAAAGGCTGAGAATATGAAGATTCGGGAGAGCTGTTCGGAACTAAGGAGGGAACTTGAAGAACTCAAAAGCCAATGAGGAAGTATGACAGATGGTGAACTCAAGGAACTTGATGAGGAGATCCAATGAAGTGGTCTTGGTCTTTAAGAGCTCTTGGATGAAAGAGCCCGGTTAAGGAAGAAAAGTGCCATGGTGGAAGCCGAAATCAAGCAAATTGAGGAAGAGATAAAGAAGGGGCTTCATGGTAAAAAGATCGTGGTGATTAAGCAGGAAGAGCTCGACTACATTGACAGGCTAGGAACTCACTACCGAGACAATCCAGAGGATGTTCGGAAGCTTAGTTCTATGAAGGTAGTCAATGGGCACTTGGTTGGTGCGCTTGAGCAAAATGCGATGCAGGACAAGCTTGAGGGGAATCAAGCTAGATCAGGATCAAGTTGCTTAGAGGAGCCAAGCAAGGAAGTGAAGTACCTTAGGAGGAATGTCAAGTTGGAGCACAAGCCAATTGACACTTCTGAGGCTGAATTCTTGAAGAAGGTTGCTGATGTGAGACACAAGATAAAGCCGACAGAAGGAGGTGATTCCTTGACACTGAGTTTTGTGCAAGTGACCGTGAAGGGCAAGAGATTTGTAGCTTTGGTGGATACGGGAGCTACTCATAGCTTCTTAAGTAAGAAAGCAGCAAAGTATTTTGGGAAGAAAGCAAAGATGGACAGGGAATGGAGTGCTTTCAAAGCAGTCAACTCTACCATGAAAGCTGTTGTTGGTGTGATGGAAAACACTCAGGTGAGAGTGGGATTGTGGTTTGGGAAGTTGGACTTGAAGATCGTGGACATGGATGATCATTCTATGGTGTTGGGGCAAGATTTTATAAAGCTTGCACAAGCCATACCGATGGTGGACTGGGACATTCTCTTGATCACAGCTGAAGGAAGAACCATGATGGTACCGTTGAATAGAAGGAGTTGCCTGGGGTATAGACCGAGGATGAATTCTATGACTTTGTATCCCAAAGATCCGAATGTGAAGCATGAGGATGTGGAGCAAAGAGGACTTGGGAGTATGACTCAAACAACGAAGGAAGGGAAGTTGATTGACTTCGTTGCAAGAGCAAGGAAGAATGAAGGAAGTGAGAAATCATTCTCATGAACCTTGAAGCACTTGACAGAGACATCTTCTACTGATGATCTTCACAATGGAGTTGCGAAAGAAGAGAGTCTGAGTACTACTTCAGAGGTAGTGCTTGATGAGGATTATGAAGGTAGAGATCCGGCTGGCATAGTGGACTTTTGCAGGTATGCTATGGGCATATATGACTTTCAGTTGACAAAAGACAAGCTTGTGGAGCTTGGGTGTACATGTGAGGAGATTGAGGCTGTGCACAGATACTTGAGGACACAACATCAATTCGATACATGGGTAGATGAGAGTCAGGGAGGAAACTTCCTGGCCCTCCTTTCTCTATAGACAACCTTGGAGATGGGTTGGTGTAGGGACCTTGTCTGGGAGGGGCTACACCAACTTTACAAGGGTCCTTGGGAAGAGGCTTCTATATGACAGATTGCAGACTTGGATGCAGATGGCCAGATGTTGGGATGGAGTCTACATGGGTTGGACATCATGGACAACTAGAGTCATGGACATCAGGTTGGAGACATGGAGCATGACAGTTATGCAGGGACATTATGCAGGAGCATGTGTAGTAGTGTCATTCATGGACATTCTATGGGGAATGCTGAAGCAAAGGATGTTGTGCAGATGCTGTTGTGACATGGAGATATATGAGCCAGTGGAGAGGTTGTACACTCTTGTGCAACAAGGCCATGGTTCGATCATGTTGTAGATGGGATGGAATTTCCATGGACCTGAACATGGGAATTGGATAGATTCTTGATGAGTCCGAGATGTAGCAGAAGTCAGGAAAGACTTATGGTGGCATAAGGATGTGCATTCTTGTGGTTTGGGCGTATGGTTGGATTAGCTACCCAACTAGTTCGCGTCATGAGGGGTACCAGTGTGTAGAGGGATGTTGCTGATGAGTCGACATGTTGGCACATGACAGAGGTGTGTTGACATCTGATGAAAGACTACAGGATGAGGACGACACATGGTGGAGATAGTAGTTCTACATATGTTGCAGGGATGTTTGTAGTATGCGGAGGAGTTGATATCATGGATAAGACTGTTTGGATATGGATATTTTGATCTTGGTGGATGGCTACTAGGATGGTATGTTGTCGAGGACGACAACGACTTCAGGTGGAGGAGGATGTAATGACCTGCAGCTTCGGCATGAAGTGCGACGGTTGGAAATGCGAGCTCTCTTCAAGTATGCGATAGATAATGCGCATAAGGAGAGGAAGAAAGCATGTTTATATGCGTGGGGCATGGTGTAAACTTGTATGGTGGCCGACATGATACTTTCGGGGCTTTTGCGATGGAGCAAGGGAGTGGGTGAGGTCAGCTGGGCAAGCCATGACCTCCCCTTCAATGCATATATATTGGAGTGCGTTGGCTCTCATTTGCAACAAACTCATTCTCTCTACATCATTCGCTCAACAAGGAAGTGCGCAGTTCTAGTGCATAAGTCTAAGGGAAGGTGCAGATTTAGTATGCGCCCATTCTTGGGCAGGGCTGCACGGTGAGGCGCGATTGTGGGTGAAGGTGCGGGCAGGAGAGCCCGGTGGTTGGGTTGTGGTGTGCAAGGGTGTGTGGCGCCCGACGGACGGTTGTGGCATGCGTGGGTGTGGCGCTCGGTTTGTGCGAAGGTTTGTGCGACGACTTGGCACGGGTGTCTTGGCGACTCGGGTGAGCGCCCGCCCGTCGTGCAAGTGTGCACAGTGACTTGGTGAAGTGTTGAGATTGTGGACGGAGGTGTGTCTCAGTTGGAGGCGCCTGTGTGTGGCGACTTGGAGGTGCGCCCGAGTTGGGCAAACAATACGATCGTGTGACAAGGTGAACGAAGCATTGGTGAGTCGTGTGGTGACCATGCGGAGGTGCCAACGAGCTAGGCAATCAAGTTTTGCCTTAGATTGTAAAATTGACTAAGTATGAAACTTGGGCGTACCAAGTATACTTGTAAAAGCTTGTAAAACTGTTGTATAATATATTGTTGGGCAAATTCATTGTTCAGGGAGTTGCCCCTGCCTTTATACTGTGCAATTGTGTTCATCATTTATAATTTTTGTTGATAATGAATGTGTATGGGTGTTCATTGGTATAAAGGATAAAGAATATTACTTGGTTGAGAATCACAAACTAAGTAGGAATAATTGGTTAGGCGTAGTCCACGAACATAAGTATTGGTGAAAATAAAGTGTTCGGTGGTGCTACACCTCACCAAGAGTGGTTGAAAGACTACTGCTGGCCTGGGGGTGTGACACATCCCCATACATGTACCTGAAAGTATGCGCCCATCCTGCATCAAAGTCTCTAACCTCAACTCCTCAATGCATCAGATCCTCTAAGTCCACCATATATGAAGTCTCCAAAAGTCACAACAACCTCATGTCATCATGAGCTCCATAAGCCATCCCCAACCAACATCTCAGCAAGCATACAAGTCTCGGCCCAAAGTTCTCTCCAAGATGCCTCAGCTCTCCATGTAGTAAGAATGCTCCATAATCTGCTCACAAATCCATCCAAGTCCATGGCCTTATTGTACAAGAGTGCACAACCTCTCCATCAGCTCGTACATAAAACATCTCCATGTCACACTAGCAAATCCACCTGCACAACATCCCTACTTTGGCACTCCTCATTGGATGCCCATAAGTGACACCTCTACATGTGCTCCCACATAATTTCCCTACATAAGACTGCCAAGCTCCATGTCTCCAACCTGATGTCCATGACTAAGCTGCCCATGTAGTCCAACCAAGTAGACCCATCACAACAATCGGTCATCCCCATCCAAGTCTACAATCTTCGGTCTAGTGAACTCGGTTACCCAACCATATCATCATGTCATGAGTCTCTTCCATCATAGCTCTCCCACTGAAGGTTCAACCAAGACTTTCTCTTCGTCTCGGCCATGAGAAGTCCACCCAAGTGTGTGCCCTTCAATCTTTCCATGAGTCATGCTGGGCACTTAGCCAATGTGACTAAAGCATGACCCATTCATCCGCAACGATCATCATGTTCCTCCCTTGTCACGGGCCTTTGTACCTTCTACCATAAGGTCACAAACAACCCCAACAAGTCCTGCAACAGTCAACAATCCTTGCTTCTCCATACAAGGTCTCATCATAGTCATCCATGGTAACATGCTCCCCTGCATTGGCAACCTGGTGTTGCTCTTCCCTGCATACGGTCCATCTACCAAATGCTTAAGTGAAAACAAGTATCAATATTTACTTCATCCTCATGAGGCTCCTCCATGTGAGTCTCCTCATCCATCCATGTCTGCAAACTGCATGATCTTGGTCCAACTTGATCAATCTCAAGTTCATCCTCCATCGTTGTCATATCTGTAACATCTTCAATTATCACGGCTCCCTCTTCCTTGTCAGCATAATTTGCAACTTCATCTTGCTCCATTGTCCATCCAAGTTGAAGAAGCTCGTCTTCAACATTATTTTCCAAGACTACAAGCTTCTCTCGAATCCGGGGATTCTCCTCTTTCATCCGCTTCAACCTGTATAAGGTAAGCAAGAGCTTCCCTTCACATTCTTCCAAACCTACCATGCCTTGTCGTTCAGCTTGGCCCAAGCACTAACCTTCACTCCTACTAAACCTGTTCACCATTCACCAGCCCTTGTTCCACCTGTATGTGAAATCAGCTTCTTTCACCCGTGAGTACCTGCTTCCACTGTTACTTCGTCATGAGCAATCTTGCTCTTAACCAGCTCCAACCGAGCTCTGATACCAACTGTCACGCCCCCAAGCCTACGGTAGTCTTCCAACCATGCTAGGCGAGGTGCAGCACTACCAACCATTTTCTTTTCACCCATACTTACGATTGTAGACTACGCCTTAACATCCCATACTTAGTTTTATTTTCGTTACCAAGTATTATTATGTTTCCTTTATACCAATGAACACCTGTACACATTCATTATCAACAACATTATACAAGAGAAATGCACAATAGTATAAAGGGCAGGGCAACTCCCTGCAATATGAGTCTGCCCGATATCAATATATATACAATTTTTCCACTTTTACAAAGTATACACTAAGTCCTTGGGAAACCCTAAATGTATACAGCCAAATTTACAACTTCGGCAAACTCGGTTGCCTAGCTCGTCGGCACCTCCGCACGACTCTCCAACTCGTCGTTCGCCTTGTCGCACGTATTCCCCGGTTCGCACTTCGTTTGGTCCACAGACGCCCAAACCATGTATACTTGCCCACATGCAGTCCCACTTGCCAACCCTTGGCAACCACCCAAATCGTGTGAAACAGCATGTAGTACTGCCTGTCCAACTCTACGACCTCCAGTTCCAACCTTCGTCTCCACCGTTCTGTCGTGCACGGCGCACCCACACCCGGCCGCCCATCCGCACGCTCTCACCATATCGACCAACACTTCGTTCGACGGATGCCCTACTTGGGCCACCCGTCGTGCACGTCTGCACGAATGCCCTCACCTGGCCGCTCATCGTGCACGCCTACTCAGACGCCCTCACGGTCACCTGCGCGCTCAACTCGGTCACCCGTCATGCAGCTCTGCACGGGCGCCCTCACCCGGTCACCCGTCGTGCATGCCTGCACAGACGCCCTCACCCGGGTCGCCCGTCGTGCAGCCCTGAACGGGCGCCCGCCCGAGTCGCCCGTCATGTAGCCCTGCATGACGACTTCGCCCAACCTGCACTTCCGCTCCGCCTTCGGCCTACGTCCAAATGATGCAATGAGAGATGATGATCCAAAATGGATGATTGGAATGAGCTCCACACTCTCCCAATATATACCAAGTGTAGGGCGTGGTCCTGGCTGCCCAGTCGACTCACGCAAAGCCCCTACACCATTGCAAAGTCTCCAAAATGTATGTCGGCTCCTCTCAAACATAGGTCAGCCTCCATACATGTTTGTCACCATGCCACCATGCATATATATGCTCACCCTCCTCTCCATATGTGCATAACACCATTGCACACTTCGAAAGAGCTCGCACATCCAACCGCACTGCAGTTCGTTCAGCCTACCCGCGTTCGTTCAGGCCTACCCACGCGTACGCACTGTCCGCTGACGCGCCCAGGAGCTGCAGGTCATTACGGAGATTGTTAGGCTTACGAGTTGAGTCGAGTGTGCTCATGTGCGATGAGTGTTAGTCAAGTTTATATTGACTAACTTGGGCAAAATGCGACGATGAAACGACATTCAGTAAAAGGCGACCTAGTTGTAGTGGGCGCACCTATGTGCGACAGGCGCTTGTACAACTCAAGTCGTGTTGATGTGCGACGTGGCAAACGCGTTGGGTGAGTGTGTCAGTTAAAGGCGACACGTAGGTGCGTGCCAACAACGATCAGGTGAGACGAGCAGGCGCCGAGCAAGACGTGCAGCGGAGTCGTGCGATGACGGTTGGGCAAGTTGGGAGAGCACGTGATGGGCCTGAGCTACCCAAACTAGAGAAGTGGAATGAGTTGAAGTGCTAGCCGAGTTAATAAATCGACAGGTCGGGTTATGTGAGGAGGATAACTTGAGTATAATAGGCGGGTCGATGTGCAGATTTGTGGATGTGCTGACCCATGATAATGTAAAGTGTCGTGTCCCTTGGAGGAGCCAGGACCATGTGGCATACTTATAAATAAGAAATGAGCGAATGGTGGAAGGAATCACTAAACCATCGAATAGGGGACAAGAAGCATCAGACAAGGACTTGGGTGTAGGAAGGTGAGCAAGGAAGGTCAAACAACAATAGGCAGAGTGCGGAAGCAAAGCCGTGTTTGCTTGGCTGAAAGTCGAGGTTTCTGGGTATAGGAAGACCGTAGGGCGTGCGATGAGCGGACAGTGCCACAGGGTTCCAGTGCAAACTGTGCAATGTGTTGACAGGGCGACTCGATCTGAGGGCGTTCCGACTTGAGAGCAACCTGGTCCAGGCCCGTGGGCGACCTGACCCGAGGGTAACCCGATATAAAGGGCAGACTGTGCAACGAGGCAAAACCATGTGACAAGTGCAGAACAGTGCGATAGAAACATGGGTGTGCTTGAAGAGTTGAAGAGGGTGTGCAACAGTGCGACAAAAGTGCATAAGGGTGTAGGAGACCAAGGCAACGGCAAGTGGGCATGACAGTGCCAAGGTAGTTCAACATTTGAGCAAACTGTGCATGATGGCACAACTTGGTGAAGTTCTATAGGCACGAATTGTAAAGTAGAAGAGTGTTGGTCATGTTTGTTGGCAGCATGACATTTGTAATTTTATGTACAATTGAATTACAAAACTCGATTTTATATTGATATTGGGTAGAATTTAGTTATGGGAGTTGCCCCTCCCTTCATGATGTTGTGTTGAATGTTTTTATTCGTTGCGCATATTTATTTGATGAAAATTAATTGAAGATTATTTCCGCTGTGATATAACACTTGAAGTAAAAATTGGCTACGCGTTTGGTTAGGCATAGTCCCGCACATTTTAGTATTGGTGAAAAGGAAAACTGTGTTGGTGCAACACCTACCTATGAGTGGTTGAAAAAGTACCACAGGTATAGGGTTGTGGCAGTTAGTATCAGAGCTTACTTTCCGCAGGGCTTTGATTCAAGTTCAAGAAGTTTGACATGGGCTCATTGCAGGGTCAAAGTTGGACGGAGTAGTGTATGGTATTAACAAGATCACAACCAAAACTAATGGCGAACTAGGTAGAAGAACCCTAGGTGAGAGGTGAATCTCGCTGGGATGCTGAGACAGTTTTTATGGATAAGGTATTGGACTATATAGAGGAAGTTGTTGTTGAAGTAGCTTCGTTAAAGGCTGAAAATGCAGAATTTCGGTATAAGTACACAAAGATGGAAGAGGCACATGAGAACCTCAAGGTTTAATACAAGTATACTAAACGGAAGTATGCACAAACAAAGAAGGAAGTCAAAAACATTGGGGCTATAAGAGATCAAGGTTTTGACGAAATCTTAAAGTTGCAGAAAGCTCATGACGATGGTCAGAATGAAATAGTTGTTTTGAAGAAATTTGTTGGGCAGGGACCAATTGGAAGGACTGTTCATGTGAAAGTCAAGGAACTTGATTTTTATGATGGGATGAGGAGTGAAAAAGCACTTGGCAATTTCTTATGGGATATGGAGCAATACTTGGAACTCTTGGGGATACCTGATGATGAAGCCAAGGTCAAGGTAGCTACTCAATTCCTTACCAAGGATGTTAAGATGTGGTGGAGACGGAAGTTAGATCAGATTGCCAATGATGATGCTCATGACATCTCTACTTGGGACGCTATGAAGAAACCTTTGCAGGATCATTTTAACCCACAATATGAGACTTGGGATGCAAGGACAAAGATTAAGTATATTAAGAAAACAAGGATTCTATAACCATATCAATGAAAATTCTTGAGTGCGATCTTGGAACTTCCTGACATGGCAGAGAAAGGCAAGGTATTCAATTTCATTATAGGATTGAAACCATGGGCATGCAATGAGGTGAATAGGCAAAAGATGAAAATTCTAGAAGAAGCATTTGTTGTGGGTGATTGTCTAGTAGGACATTATGATGAAGGAACCAAAGAAAAGAAAAAGAAGTCTGATAAACTGAAAGAGAATTCTACAAAGGAGGAGAATTCGAGATCAAATGATGAGTCAGAGATGAAGAAACCTCTGAAATGTTGTTTGTGTGAAGATAAAAACATATTGAATAATTGTCCTTCTAGACCGACACTAATTGTAGTAGCACAAGCCGATGCGAAGAAGAAGAAGGAAGATGCAGTAGTTGGGGTGATGCATATTTTGGGAGTTGCGGTAGCTATGGAAGTTGTCCTGAGGCAAGATCCTGGGAGGAACAAGTTGGAGTATGTTAGCATGAAGTTTGGGCAAGGCACTTTACTCACTATGGTGGACAATGGTGTGACTCATAACTTCATCAGGGAGGAACCTACGAGGAAATTTGGGTTGAAGTTCTCACAAACCCAAGCTCGTCTTAAAGTGTTGAACTCGCCACCAAATGCATTTATTAGCATGACAGAGAATGTGGATGTGAACATTGGTGAGTGGTCTGGAAGATCAAATTCCCGATTATGCGAATTGATGACTATGAAGTTGTATTGGGGATAGAATTTTGGAAGTAATATGAGGCTATGATGGTGCCACATATGAAGAAGTTGTACATTTATGATGGTCGGGATGATGAACCTTTGGGGGTACCAACCGTGGCAGCTATGTCAGCTAGGTGTAAATTGACAACAATGAATGTGGAGGACATCAAGCGGGATGAAGAACTCTATAAGAGGTTGTCTTCTGCAGAGAAAAAAATTATGGAGTAGTCATATGTTATTAGAGCATTGTCTTATAGTATCCTAGATTTGACAGGAAGGCTAGAGGTAGTGGAAGGAAATGATGCTAGACCAAAGACTCATGAGGAGATTCGGGAAGCATAGATGAAGATATTGGAGGAAAAGGATTTGGATAGGTGGATTGAGATATTAGCCAAGGATGAGGGAGACCCTTTTCCCTCCACATGCTCCCCGTATTCTTAGAATGACATGGGGATGAGGCTCATTGTTTGTTTCTCATGGCAATGAGTCTTCCTATACTTATGAATAGACACTTGGGGTGAGATGGACATGATTTACAACAGGTTGCGAAGATGGTCATGATGATGTAGGGAGCATGCGTTCTTGTGGAGTTGATGTTACGGTTGGATTAGCTACCCAACTAATCACCATCACAAGGGGATCGAGCACATGAGTTTTTTGTAGAGTTTGGCATATTTGTAGCATGGAGAAGGTCATGGGTGGAGTTATCTGGGTGCCCACACATATGGATATGTCTTAGCAATGGAGGTTCCTGAGATGGCGTTGTCGAGGTTGACAACATTTTTAGAGTGGTGGAGG
>APFE030429859.1:0-26511 GCA_000404065.3 Pinus taeda | reverse complement strand
CCCATTTGGGGAGGTGGGTGGCTTGGGAAATTTTCCATCTCTCTAACCAATATTATTACTCCTTTTGTTGCTTGGGTCCTACCTCAAAAAATTATGCAGATTTAATTGCACTAAAACTTCTCCTTTAGCTGGCAAAATTCTTTCATATCAGTGACACACACACAAAGTTCTTTGTACTAAAAATTCTCCTTCAGTTGCAAATATATGGAGACTCTGTAAATGTGGTAAACTAGTTGAATGGAAATGCTCGGCTAAAAAATTAAACTCTCTTTCCTTTGTTCTAAAACATCGCAAACTAGATCAAGGATTTCTACTATATCTCCATTTCCCATGTCTACACGAATCAGAATGAAGAAACAAATCACCTTTCAACGGGGGGACTCACGATGGATGAAGGTCACTAGGAAGTCAAATAATGTAGGGAAAACATGCTTTGCCTTCTCCCCATGTGCCCTGGGGAGTAGTTAAGCTCCCCTGTGTTACATCCTCATCATTTCTCTTGGATTGGGCATGTGGTTAATATATTTCACATCACTATTATGCATTATAATACAAGTGTTTCTTTGGAGCCTATGATTGAGCTATATGGGTTTCTATTTGAGACTATTGATGACGACATATATACAGGGATTTCTCTAACTTTTTGGTCTTTTTTGTTGATGGTCATTTTCATATAATCTTCAACAATGCAAAAAAAAAAAAAAAAAAAAAAAAAAATTGTTGTCCTTTGCTCAAGAGTGCAAAGCATACTCAATGATCTTCACTTGTTACATATTTTGTAAGGCTCACAAGTTACATTAAAAAAGAATTTTAGATAAATGAGTACTACATAGTGACATGATACATGCTATCTTTCTTGTAATATGTAACAATAGCTTAATGTGGCATGGGACTAGTTCTTTTCGATAATAATATATATTTGTGCTCTTTAGAAATTCCATTGTGTTGTATTTTGTTTTCTCTTAATAAAATATATATAGCTAAACTTTAAATATATTAATCAAATCAGACTTTTAAAATTTTAATTAAATATTATCAATAATTTATAGATTATAAAAACACCAATACATAACAATTGAATAAGTGAAAAACAAATAAATATGTGACAAGGTTATTTTGGAAAATGCTTTCAGTAAAACAGAAAATATATGGGCTGAGGACTTCCTGTGAGGGCATTCGGAGGGCGCAAGTTAATTTCCGAGATTGAAAATCACAGTGGGGGGTTGAGTAAAATCCATGTCTCTGCATTATCGAGATCTCAAAGTTGCACATATAAATTTATTTTGATAGGATGATGTGGAAAAATGATATTTTAAAGTTGGTTGAGTATTTTTAAATATTAAACAATATCCATAATTCGATTAATATAATTAATTAAAAAATTAAGTTATTTGTGAAATAATATCCTAAACTTATTTTTCGAAAATAACAAATAATAGAAAAGCACACCAATTATCATTTATAATTTGCAAGTATTATTATCATTTCAATTTTGTTCCATATTATTTACAATTCTATTTCATATTTCAATTTTAATTTATATTAATCAGGGATTTCTTTCCATATTTGATCTACAATGGAACTTTGTGTGTTTTCCCCCTCCTTAAATCTTGTGGGTAATGGTTTATATTTTCGATAATATCTTTTGCATGAGTCCTTAAATCAAATCAACATGCAAATATATATAAAATTTTATTTTCTGTATTTATAATGTGAATTTACATTACATAAATAATAAGTTAAGCCAATATTATACGCTGATATCATAATAAATTTTTAAACTGAATATGCATCATTGTCTATGAGCAAAATTATTATAAATAACAACGTTTCAGAGGCTTCTGTACACTTTTGTGTGAAAAAATTACTCATTTAGTTTATCAATATAATACTTATACAGTAAGCATGTCTCTTAATAACAGTATAAAGTATACGATTAGACCTCGCTTGAAGATAAACAAAACCTTATCTACAGATAAGGCATCAAAGCTTTGGTACATTGTCAGCACTCCTTACCCATAAACTGTTACATCTCAGTATCCATGCCGAATTGAAGGACATGGATGATGTGGAAAATGATATTTTAATGTTGCTTGAGTATTTTTAAATATTAAACAATATGCCATAATAATAGAATTAATTAAAAAATTAAGTTATTTGTGAAATAATATCGTAAACTTATTTTTCAGAAATAATAAATAATAGAAAAGCACACCAACTCTGCTTAAGTTATTCTACATAATTACAAAGGCTAAGTTTCTCATGCCTCAACTAACACTTAACACAACCCTGCGTGATAATTAACACTGCACATGCAATACTAAAATCAATAACTAGTTGTTATTTCAGCGTTTTCACTCCATTTACAGAAAAGCTCTGAACCCACCGTTGTGTTAATACGCAAAAATATTTGAAGGATTTTAGAGGAAACCTTCATATTGTGGGTGCAGTTGAGCCATTATTGTTCCTACGATCGATCCTCAATCACAACAATCTGCTACACATTTCCACAAACGAATTTGGAGAAATAAGGGAGGTATGGAGATGAATCACCGAATCTTCGGCGGTGGACATGATGTTGGTGCAGCTCAAACATTAGGGAGGATATTGCTGAATTTCTATGATGACATTAGTGTCATACTGCGGCGGCTTCAGAGAACTTATAGAATATTGCAACGACGGCGTGAGGAGCGGTTCTTGTACGAGCGGTTCTCGCACGAGCGGGCTACTGGATTTGTGAGAGATGGGCTGTCTGCTCAAACACTCGCTGCATTGCCAACTATTTCATTCAAAAAAGAAGCAGATGATGGTGAGAAGTGTGCAGTCTGTTTGGAGATTTATGATGATGGCGAGAAAGTGGTGCAACTGCCATGCTCCCATATATTCCATGCTAACTGTGTCACTCATTGGTTTAGGACCGGCAAAACCTGTCCTCTCTGCAGGCGTGAAGTTGTTATCTAGAAATATGAGTAGTATAGTTCAAAGCTGGGGGAGGGCCGGCATCGCACCTTCGCCCCACCGCGCGCTAGAAAGGCCCTGGCATGGCCCAACTTGATGCATCTTATTTATATTTGCAAGTATTATTATCATTTCAATTTTGTTCCATATTATTTACAATTCTATTTCATATTTCAATTTCATTTTATATTAATCAGGGATTTCTTTCCATATTTGATCAACAATGGAACTTGGTCTCACGTCTGCTTTGGTCTCTTGCTTTGCTCCTGAGCGATTTGAAATGTGAATGGTGGAAATTATGTGGAAGAGTGCACTCTTGTGTCTAATTCTTCTCATGTTTGTTTCATGTATTATGTTATTATGTTATTTGGGATTTGACAACAAGATTTGTGAGACCAATTTTTTCTATTTAGCCATTAGATATCTTATAGATTTGTGCTTTTTTAACTAACTTATAATGATATTGAAATTATATCTAAATATATGATTCCAAACTCGGAAGGCATATATAAATGTCTAAATCTATGATTCCAAACTCCCAAGACAAGAAGGGTGTTCACACTCAACATTGTGTACTGTTAAATATGTATGATTAAGTGTGTTATGCTATTAGGTTATGAGTGCATCTAATAGGTGAGAGAATCCTTTCTTACCCATTTTTCTAATCCATATTTACTCTTGCAACATCTATTTTCCAAAAAAGGTGATCAATAATTTGATGAGGTGTAAGTATGATAACGTTCTAGCAGTTGTAGGTATGAAATATGATAAAATTTCATAAGTTAGTTCTAATGTAATATTTTTGATATTAAATTTACTTTTCCAAATTCAGTGAGGTTATGTTGGGTTGTAAAGGTTTTTTTCGCTAGTATTTTCTAAATATTTAAATTATTGATTTGGTATTAATGAACTCAGGGGAACTGGTACTTGCGTAAACCTGATTTCCAAACTCCAATGTAGTCTGCATGGTTTAGGTACTGATCTCTATACCTGCAGTATAGTTTCAAAGGGGATTCTTGGACAGAGGTATCTTTAATCTGAAAATCTTTATCTGCTAGTGGGAGATGGTCTAAATCCTTGTGAGGAGTAGAAATGGGCATGACATTCAATGAAATTGGGGCATCCATCCTTGGTTCTTGTGGATTCAAGGACGAGGGTGAAGGGTTTTCAGTGAAATTGGGAAAAATTAGTCTAATTCAAGGTATTTTGGAGTCACCAGGCAACTTATCTTACTAAATTACTTAGTAGTGTGAAGCAATTTAGTTCAGGTTTAGGAATAAAATAGGTTTTCTCAATGAATTGGGGGTAAATACCTGGTTTCGGCTTTTGAACGGAGTAATGGCGATTGTGCACTATTTCTAGGAAGCACACGGGACTGCAAGGTGGTTTGGATTTTCAACAGCTTCAGTAAATTGGCAGTTGGACGTTGGTTGATAGTTGCACGTACTTTGTTGCTTGCATGGAGGTCTGAGTGGTCTTTTTCACAATAAAACAAAAAAAAATGAGTTTTTTAGTTTTATTCATAAAGTCAATGATTTTGGCAAGTACACTGGGAAAATGACACTTGGCGTTAAGTGGGGAATGTGACATTTTGTTGTTTAGCGAGAGGCGGTAAGCGAGATCGTATCGCACCACTTTTCGGATAAAGTAGTTTTGGGGGGAGGCCACCCGATGCCATTCATCGAGTGCCATGTAGCAACAGAGTGAATAGTGAAACCACCCATATCGAGCAGGTAAAGGTCGGCTTTCAAAGGCCGCCCGATATGAGTGTCGACCGTTGGATCAAAAGGGGTCAGATCACACGGTGATCGGGGCGATGATTTGATATGAGGTTTAATGGAGGGGCCCAACGGGGTTTTAATGCATGTAGGGATTAATTAATTGTGGATTAGGGAGGTTTATTGATGTCAAGAGTGATTTCATTGGCAGGGACGGATTATTAATTAATCATTGATTAATTAATTAATCTCTTTTATTCGGCGGTGGGTCATGGTTATTAAATAGTCACTAATTGACTTAATTAATCCCTTAATTTTTTCACTAATATAGTTTATGTTTCAAACCTTCAGGGAAGGGATATTAACATAGGGGTTTAATAAAATATAAGGGAAACAGGTTTTTTTGGGATTTAATATATATAATTAAAATTAGGAGTTAATATGAATGAGAGCAAAAAAATGAAGCGTGCTACGTACTTTTTTTTTGAAATTTATTTACTTTTCACATAAGACATTATAACTTAGGCGAAATGTGCATTTATGGGTTATTGTGGAAAAGGGGTTTCCTTGGGGGTGACTATTTTCCTTAGGCAAATGGTGCTTTTACCTTAGGAAAAGGGATTTTTTAGGGAAATGAGTGAAACATGGAGGGGGTAAATGCTTATAAGGGATCATTTAGTACTTAGGACCTATAAGTTATTAGGTCGAGGGTCCGGTCCCTCCAGAAGTCAGAGAAATTCTCTGAGCCCCTTTAACTTAAGGTTTTAGGTACTTTAAAACTTTATTTGGAAATTAGTTAAGTGAGAAATGAAATGAATGAGGGGAGTTAATCAATTGGCTTTGTGTACTTTGGTAAATGCTCAATTATGATCCATATTTAGAAATTTGATGATGAGGGTAAATGATATGATCTTATCTAGTCATTTATCACAATTTTGCAACCATCCAACTACTTACCCATCTACTCATCCTACCATTTTTTCTACTCTTTATTAGGTTGCACTTAAGCTAGCAAACCTTTATCAAAACTTTTTTCTTTTATTTTTACAAATTTAATCTATTTAAGTCTAACCTTATTACATCCAAGGGCTCAGATTAAATAGTTGAGCTCCTTTTATTTACTCTACCTATCTACTTATCTGCCAAGATTACACAGTTTCGTCAGATTTTATTCTCTATCTATAAACATGAAATTCAAAACATGGAATAACCAAGATTAAACATAATGATTATCCATGGATTGTGGCAAAGGTAACAAGCTACACACAGTACATTTATTCTACATCGAAAGTAAATGGTAGTGGCATTTTGACTTGCACACTTTAGTGGTCTTTTTCTTTATTGGGGTTCATTTTTTCATCTTTTTTAACCTTTTTCTTCTTTTTGTTCTTTGATTTTTCATTTAGGTCATACCCTCATTACACTTTTTAATTTTTTTTCAATTTTTCAAATATGGAAAACATTTGCAAGAAGCAAAGGTATGTACATATTACAGATTTGACCTCCACGATTAAAAAATTATGACTCCTATTGGTATAGGAACATAAGAAGTATTACAACAAAAAATTTGGAATTAAATCTCATTGGGAAGAAAAAGTTTTATATTCCATTAGGAGGGAAAAACATATCTTTATCTTTGCTTTTTAATGAACTATCTCACCTTTTGAAACCTTCACATCATTTCTCTAATTCATAACTCATGGGGGTCTACATTTCTCCCCTCCTATTACCTACTTTCAAACCATCTTTTTATGTAGGAATAGTTATGCTCTACCCCACTTTTATAAGGGAAACTCCAAGTCGTGCATTTCTTTTTATCTAAACTCAATGACTAAAAATAATTCCTCTATATTCACCATACTCAGTCGGTCTAACATTCGATGGTAGAGGAGCCTAGTAGTGTAGGTGTGCCTTCTCTGTGTCCTCAACAATAAAGATGTGCAAAGACAATGCATTTGTTGGGGTTTCAAACACCCACATTGTCAGGTAAGAAGAAGGAATCTGATCTCTCTCCTGCCAGTCCTTGGACTCCTACATTCATGGGTTCAATTGGCCTAGATAGGTAGCTTATGTCAACGCACTATGATGAGAAGGGAAAATTTAGAATGAACCCAAGGCCGCACTACTCTCTAGCTATTCAAAGGACCCATCAAATTTATTTATGTTTTTGGCCAAGGGCGCATTTATTAGGAGGTCGATTTCATTTGGATTGGGGGTAAAAACTGTTCAAAATTCCCAGAATTATATCGAGGGAAAAATCAATTACTGGAAGGCCAAGCCCATCAAGTATTGTGACCATATTTCAGAAGAGGCTTAATCTATCTGGAGGTGGATTTATTATCAAAGTGGTTGAATTATTCAGTTAGGTCAAGATCATCTTTTTCTAAGGTCGTATCCTTAAGAAAAGAGTAGCAAAAGTTGTTGAAGGTTCTAGTGTTTTGGAAGACCAAGATCAACATCTTCTAAAGGCTAGGTTGTTTCATTGTTCCATATCTATAAGCCAAGTTCAACATGTACTGTAAATCTTTAAATAAAGCTAATAAGAATCATCATTTTGTCCTTTTATATCTCTATTTCACGAGTTCATTACTTTCTCTTCCCAACATTTGACAAAATGTTTGTCTTCGAAATGTTTAAAGAAATGCATTGAAGAGAGGTTTAAATTTTTGTGAATTAAAACTAACATATTTTGTCTTGGGAAATTACATGATAGTATCTTCATTTATCTTTTGGAATTTATTCATGCTCTCATCATCCCATTTAAGATCTTATTCCTTTAACATATTTGATAAGGGTTCGGTAATCTCCACAAAATTTAGTATGTACCTCTTGATGAAATTTATTGTATCGACTGAAGATTGCACTAATTTCTTGATTCTAGGTAATGGGATTTGTTGAGTTGATTATATGATGGTTGGATTGAGTTTGATGCCTTCCTTTGAGATTATGTTCCTAGGGAGTCTTTTTTATAAACTCTAACAACTGACTTCTTTAGATTCAAGGATATCCCATACATTAAAATTCTAATGAAAACTTATTGAAGAAAATCTATTTAAGCATATGAACATGGGCACTTTTTTTGGACATATATTACCTTAGGGATTCCCCTCTTATATTGGAGAAGAGCCAACCTAATGTGAGGGAAGGTACCACTGAGGTTACAATGGTAGTCTTTCTAAATTTTCCTCGAGGTTTCACATTTATAGTTAGGGATTTTTATGATAAGTGACAACTTGGGTGGTAACAGTTTAGCACTATTGCCAAGGATGCCCATTTCCTCATGTATTGAATTTTTACATTCATATATTGATGATACTGCAGTTAAAAGTTATAAATGTCTATATGGTGACTCTGCATAAGGAGGTTGTGTTGAAGAGATATTCTACAATAACATCCTCATAGGAATTTTCACTAGATTGCAAAACTGGAAAGCTATTATAGAAGAAAGGTATACAAACTAGCACATCAGTCACAAAAGTCATGTAGCTCAAGTACTTATATTTTTGATGATATAAGTTCCTTATTTTTAATAGGTATGGCCACACCATGGGTAAATGACATCTACAAACCACTTGAATTCTCTCAAATTAATGAAGCTCCACATGAAATTTTAGAAAATTCCATTAATAACATTACTACATTCCAAGAAAATAATGTTCTTTTTACCTTGGATGATTGGCCAAAGTTAGGAGTGTGATATTTAAAATGGGAGGAGCAAGATACTTAGATGTCACCACAAAGTTGTTTACATTGCCTCTAGTGGATGGTGTTCTAGAATGGTGGAAAGGATTTCTTGATAATTAATTCAATGCATGGCCCCCTTCAAAATGATTTCCTTGAGAAATGGGGAGAATGAAAATATAATAGATACTTATTGGTTGCTCTTATTAGTTCTAAAGGAAATCAGACTAAAACTATAGAAGAGTTTAATAAGTGGTTTAAACAGATTGTGAAAAAATCACCTTGCAAATATTAAAAGTCTAGAGGAAACCATACTTATATATTACCTTGATTCAATTGATGGAGAGCTTGGTTTCCAGATCAAAGAAAATGATCCCCAGAACCTTAAAGTAGTCCAAATTTGTTAAGTCTAGGAAAAAATGTTCTTGCTTAAGATAAATACTTCAAATTCCATAGTAGCCCATTTGTTAGTCTATTTCAGTTTCATTAGCACTAAATCATTATCACATTGAGAGAAACTTAAGAAAGAACATATGATTGAATCAGAAGACGAGCCAAGACAAGTAATTGGCACAAGCAAGGGAAAGACCCCGAGATGGGCAAAACCCTGGATCAAATATTCTTATAATCAATATAAAATGTTCAACAAAGAAAGAGAGAAAGATATTATAATCAATTTCGAGGTTGACATGCTAATATGATGACTAGAACCACTGACCATGTGCCAAATATACAGCCCAAACAATCTTGCAATTATGTCTTCAAATAATAACAGACAATTTCTACCCTAACCAGTAGAAAATAGTATCAAAGTTGCAATTCAATAGGTTCCAAAATGAGCTCAGTCCTAGTTTACCTCAAGCAACTTCCTTTTCTAATTATAAAGAGGCCAAGAGAGTCCCAAATTGAGCAGTGAACCCTAGTCAAAGGGTTGATGAGTTCTTAGGTCCAAGATATGTAGTTAGGTATTAGATATTAGCCCAGGTCTTGAGATACTTGTTGTGGTCCTTGCATTAGGAAAGCTTGATCTAAGTTTCTCTGCTACAAACGACCTCCACCAAGGTTTCATGTCTACTTATACTACGACCTATTCTGCTTTGTAGAACAACCTTTTGTCCCTCTTTCCAAGACTCACAAATCCTGTGGCTCGAATAAAATGATTACAAAAATATGCATCCTTCAATAGATATGAAAGCTCACCAAAATTCTTTTCCATGACCTAAAACTACCATATTAATTCAAGATCGAACCTATGCAAGGAAGAACACACCAAAATCATACCCAATACTTGTCCTCCTAGCTCCTTCAAGTTGTGGCTACCTTAGAGATATGTCAGAGCCCTTGAGTTGTGTCAAATGAGTTTGAAAGGAAACTCTTTATATACAATTCAATGGGGTTGAAGAGACGTGACTTTTAGGCTTATTGAGCTGACATATAGGTGAGGTCAATCTTGATGATTTTATATAATAGAAACATAAATTCAAGCACACACTTTTCCTTAACCAAATTCGATGAAGTTTAGGTAACTTTTGGTCCTCTCGAAAAGAGTAATTCAACACCATAATTATCTTCTTCAAGAGACCTGACCAACATGGAATTTGTCCCTATTTTCCAATTTTAACACTCCCTCTCAACTAGGGACAATTCCACATGCCAGTCCATCCAACATCAATCATGCCATCTTTTCATCGTGAACCATCTCAGTGTCTCTTCTTTGGTCTGATTTTTTAAACACTGATATGAATAATAAATAATAATCAATCGAGAGTGAGTCACATGACCTTGACACTCTCCACTAATGAAATTCAGTCCATATAATCAAAGGGTGAACTCTAATCAGACTCAATCCCAGGGGATCAAGTTGAATAAACATCATTCATCCTAGACATAGCGAATACGACAATACATGCATCCATCAATAGTGTTATGGTCCCAAACCATTTTTCCCAACTCATTGGCCAGATGAGAGGTACTTCCCATGTGTCCTGGACTACATGGGTAAGATGATGCAAGAACATCATCAGGGAAAATAATATATCACATCCTACTCACAACCATTTTTAGGGAATGGGGAAACCACATCCTGCACACACATGTCATAATCACACGTACAAAAAGTATGAGAAAAATCCTACAAACACATATCACAATCATCATAGGGAAGGGATAAACCACATCCTACATGCATGCAAAAAAAGGATAGTAGGAAGGATCCTACATGTGGGGAAGGATGAACCACATCCCACTGACATGGTAGCCATAAATCGCAAAGAACAAGCATCCTAAATGTGGGGAAAGGATGAACCATGTCCCACCGACATGCTAACATATGCCTATATGCGTCTCTCACTAGGATATCCATAGGAGAAGGTGAACCACTCATCCTGCTCATATGCCATAGGAGAAGGTGAACCACTCATCTTGCTCATATTCCATAGGAGAAGGTGAACCACTCATCTTGCTCATATTCCATAGGAGAAGGTGAACCACTCATCCTATGCATATGTCATCAACGGTAGGGGAAGGCGAACCACTCACCCTACAAACATGTCAACCACCATGGGATATCACAAGGGAAGGTGAACCACTGACCCTGTTCATAGGGCCCCAATAGGGGAAGGTGAACCACTCACCCTATACATAGGGCCCCAATAGGGGAAGGTGAACCACTTACCCTATTGTCACTTATATCTCAATAAGTACCCCAGGCCCTGAAGAGCTCCCAGAGCTCAATGTTTAACTAGGACACTCATAGTAGGGTCTATCCATAACTCCCAATCTCTCCCTGAAGAAAGATAATCTTGACCTTACCAAGAGGATGACAGTAATATGCTCATCCAACCAACAATGACGGATCTTGGTAGCTCTCCACTATACCATATCAAAATAAAGTGGTACCCAATACTCTGAGCTGTCATGGAACATGGACCCTCGAAAATGAACCCCAATCAAAAATATCACAATATACGATGATGCTTACTAGTACATGGTCAAATGGCTCACTGAAGAGCTTCCCTAACCAACTAGGTTCATAATAAGCCATACTTACTCCTATATACATCCAACCTCAATAGTACTTCCATAGCAACCAAATCAAGAGATACAACACTGAATGTGTTTTTCCATCCATCACACTGCAAACCCAGCCAGTATCAGAATATCCAATATATGAGGCTTTATCCAAAGATCAACTCAGAGTCTTCATAATGAGTCATATGACTAATACAGTGTTAATCAAGAATACCAGGGATCCCACAAGATATACATATGAAAACTTGCAGCATTTCCAACTCATCAGATGATTAAGTGCAGGAAATAGTGCAACATGGCTAAGTATTTCATCTTGACTTTAAAGGTCAATTCCCTCTTACATTGATAAATGAGAGGGTCATCAATCAAACATCATCAATATTTGCATATTTACAATCATCATGGTTTTTCCATAACTCCCTCTGAATATAGGGAAAGTGACCATGCTAAAGCATAATCACCAAGCCATCTATAATCTGGCCCTTTTCCTTAGGTCCATGTGACAAAGTCACTAGCCACAATTTACTTCCATGACTTGAAATTGTCAATAAAAATTGGGTAGGAAGAGTCATCGAGATATATTACCAAGTGTTTTTAAGCCTTTCTTGATGATCTTCTTATGAGATAGACTATACATAAGGCACCTACAACAACAAACTTCTAAGAATCTTACCTCATAATAGAAATAAAGCTTTGTAGAATCATCATGGTCCTTCTTCAACCAAAATGGAGAAATAGATACATTATCCTCCTTTTCTAGATGATGATGACCAATGAATTAAATTACCCAGTCCATGATATCCAGGCATCCATATTCATAACTCTGTCTTTCATAAGATCTTGGCTTAACGCATGAAGCATCTCAATGGAATAATCACGATTTTAAGATCAAGGTCCTCACAGTTCCATCTGCTTATTGTGTTTGTCAAAACATAGGATTTTATATGTTTTCATGTTGATAAGCACTATTATAAGGAATATCTCCAAAAGTGCCATGCACTTTTTCTCCTAGCTTCCAGACTTCCAAGGGTACTCAACGGTACCAATATAAAGGCGCTGCATAAACTTCCATTGCTCCAACTGCTAAATAAATATATAAATGTTTTCTTCCATACACCATAATTTCTCCTTCGATTATTGCTACAATTCACTACATAAAATACCACCATAATTGCTTTAAATGACTATTGTCATTGATCCTCCATTTCTCCTACACTTCTTAGCTTAAAATAATTTTGTTGATTGCTTGACTCATAAAGTTCTTATAGACATTAAAGTCAAAATATTGTCTTATTGATTATTGTCATGAACACTCCTAGTGGAGACTCTAGCATCTCTAAACTTAAAGGCTCTCCTCTAGAATCATATATTAATCCAAAGCATCTGAAACAACTTTCCTACTATACTTTGTTCTGTATGAGTTAATGATAATTACACCTCAAGTGTAATGATCCTTTTTGTACTTAAAGCATATTTCTATCAACAATACATCACAAGGATTAGGCTGGTTGATTCTTTTAGGATCCCTTCACGTTGATGGCCTTGATCTACAAACCATTCATTCAATACCATGCCAGCAAAATCTAGAAGATCTTTGTGCTTTTGAAACAATGTGATCTTTAGAACTTCCTTACTGCAAGTATTATTCACTTAGGCGCACAGGTGGACTATCATGAAAACTTTAGGATTACTATCATACAAATGGTTACTATCACAATGGTGATGTGTCAAATTAATAGTGTTAAGAAATTTTTGTAGAGCTCTGATGAATTTTCTCTTCCCTTACTACTGTGAAAGGATGCTTGACCTGTTGTAGTAACACTAGAAATATTTATGAGGTCCTTTCAACTATAGTATTGCAACTATCCTTTAAGTCGCTTTAATGTAAAGGTCGTATCAAGGATCCATATACAGTCATTGAGATGAGCCTTAAATTTTTCCTTCTACCAAAAGTGCACTATATTTCTTTAGGAATTGTTTATTCAGATTTCAAGAGAATGACTTCAACAAGTTTCTTACTTTTTTGTAGGAAAATAATCACTTTCCACACTGCTTCTCAATCAAAAATTCTACAATGAACGCTGACATTGGAGAATGCCTTTCAGTGGCCTAAACCTTCAAGCTCCTTTTCGAATTGGTTCCTTAAACTCTTTTCTACCTAGACAATACAAAAGAATTATCGAAGATCCTTCACAACTGCACAAGAATGATGTCATATATAGTCTTGCATTGAACCTATTTAAGATGAGACATAGCTTAAGAGACCTGTAATGATCCTTCAAGATCTGTATAATATTCTCATATCCAAACCCACAGAGATTAGACATAAACTTTGTTCTTCACCTTGCAGAATAGTTTCCCATAAACAAGAGAATTATGTCATGTATTAGGTCTTTAGGTCTACAAAATAAAAATAAAAACTTTGATGTTCTACAATTGATTCCCTAATTAGGTCTTCTTAATGAGATGTGTCTCTTTTACCTCAACGATGACCATATACTAATTGGATTGTTTGATCTTTTTTAGTCTGGGATATACAAGAGGATGTCCTCAAAATAATTTGGTTCTTTACCAACAAGAGAAAGGAATACACCTCAGCAAAATACATTTCTACAAAATATACAACTCCTTGGTCTAGAAGAAAAATAAAAGAAAAAAAAAATTGTTGTGCATTGGCATCCTAGGACTGCAAATATTTAGAGAAAATCAAATCCTTTATATTAGACCATTCACTTTGATCAGAATGATATAAAAGAATGCACTTGGATCTTGACTTCAAATATGAACTTGGTTCTAGGTATGCTACGATGAAACTGACCTTCTTTTTAGTCCTCTCTAAAACTCTGACAAACCATAGATCTGGAACCTCAACTCTGGCTATTTCAATACATATTATTTAAGAGAAAGGAGCTCTAAATGAGACCTTGTGGAGACTTGGTCTGGTAAAAGGTTTCTTGGATTTCTGATTCCAAAAAACTAATTCATCCTTCTTTCTATTGTTGATCAAGAAACTTCACTTAGTGATTCTTTCTCTTTCACTCTTTCATGGGCTTCTCCTCACCTAAGCTCTGATACCACATTCAGTTTGGGATGAAATGTTCTTTCTTAAGATATATACTTCAAATTATATATTAGCCCATTTGTTATTCCATCCCACTTCATTAGCACTGAATCATTATCACATTGATAGAAACTTAGGAAAGAACATATGATCAAATTATAAGACAAGCCAAGAGAAGAGAACACAATAATTGGCACAGGTGAGGGAAAAACCCCAAGATGGGGAAAACCCTTAATCAAATATTCTTATTATCAATATCAAATGTCCAGAAGAGAAAGAGAGAAAGAGAGTGCAACAAATGTCAAGGTTGAATTGCCAACATGATGACTAGAACCACTGATGATGTGCCAAATATACAACCCAAACACGTTTGCAATTCTATCTTCAAATAATAGCAGAAAATTTCAGCCCTAATGAGTAGACAATAGTATTCAAAGCTGCAAGTCAATAGGTTCCAAAATGAGCTCGGTCCTGGTTTACCTCAAATGACTTCCTTTGCTGATTATAAAGAGGCCAAGAGAGTCCCAAATTGAGTAGTGAAGCCTATTCAAAGAGTTGACAAGTTTTGAGGTTGAAGATATGCAATTAGGGCTTGTAGATTAGCCCAGATCTTGAGACACTGGTTGCGGTCCTTCCCTATGAAAACATGATCTAAGGTTCTGTGCCACAAACAACCTCCATCAAGGTTTCATGTATACTTATATTATGGCATGTTCTTCTCCTTAGAACAACCTTTTGTCCCCTTGTCCAAGACTCACAAATCCCGCGGCCTTGCTGAAATGATTACAAGAAGATGCATCCTTGAATAGAGGAGAAATCTCACCAAAATTCTCTGCCTTGACCTACAGCTTCCATACTGCTTCAAGATCGAACCTATGAAAGGAAGAACACACCAAAATCATACCCAATACTTGTCCTCCCAACTCCTTCAAGCTACGGCTACCTCGAAGATATATTCGAGCCCTTCAGTTGTGTCAAATGAGGTTGAAAGACACCTCTTTATATACAATTCAACGGGGTTGAAGGGACATGACTTTTGGGCTTATTGAGCCAACATATAAGTGAGGCCGATCTTGATGATTTTATATGATAGAAACATAAATTCAAAAACACACTTTTCCTTAACCAAATTTGGTGAAATTTATTTCAATTTGTGTCCTCTCAAAAGAGGAATTCAATGCTATAATTATCTTCTTCAAGATATCTGCCCAAAGTGGAATTTGGCCCTAGCTACCAATTTTAACAAAATTTCAATAAATTCTGAAGAGTTAAAATTATGAAGAATATGACCATTACTTTGGCTGGATGCAACATTGGTTGTAAGCAGATAAAGCCCTTCCATGATTCCAATCAATCCCCAAGATTTAATTGGAATACCCTTTATTGCATATTCACATCCTATATTTTTAGCAAAATAGGAAAGTCTATATCTGTGTAGTCCTTCTTTACTAGGCATATATTTCAGTCAACATGGCTAACATGCACTCCAAGTACTCGATTACATCTTGAAATTCAATGGCATTAAATCTGCACAAATAGAACAAATTGAAATACCTTGAACTTCTAACAACCACAATTTTGTAATATGGTGTACCTTCAAGGTCCACAACCACTCATTCCATTAGGACTAGCAAGTCCCATACAATGGGAAACCAAGCAGAAGTTGAAACTTTTATTTAATGAATCAATATAGGTCAACTGATGGAGGGTCACTAACAATGAGAGCTAAGGTATTGTTGTGCTATACAACAACCCCCCATTTCAAAAAAATCTTACTTTAGAAAATTATAAATTGAAATGGGTCCCTTTAGATTAAATTGGTATTAATCCATCACTCTTCTAAAGGTTCGGAAATAAAAAAACATCTTGAAACCTTTTGAAATAATTGATCTTAAAAATAAAACGAATAATCATTTATTATTGTGATAAAGCAATTGCAAGATCGCATATCGCAATAACAAGGGATGCATAACCATGACCCATTGATTTTCCCCGATGCGATTAAAGCAAGTGACCAATGGGTATCGGGAAAATAAATAATAAAAGGCCCCTCCCCTTTGCTCCGATGCGATATCGCAATCGGCAATCGAGGAATGCGACGTGAACATAACAAACTCTCCTCTTTCAAACTCTCGATGCGAGTCAAGCGATATCGCTATCGGCGATCGGGGATTCCATAATGCTTAAACAAATTGCCCCAAGGCTTCCTCCGATTGCCGATTGCGATGAATCCAGGCGCGACTTTCGAAAAGGATCAATATGATTTCGCTATATTATATATTAATTATCATTGAAAGCCTTTTCTCTTCTCGATAAGAGATTCGCTCGCGTCCAACCGCCAAAAAATCAAATCCACGCTTAAACTATTATTCGGAAAATAAAGGATATAATGAGCATTTAAATGATTGACAGGTTTTAATGACTAATTAATGAGCAGTTATGCCTAAATCCTTTCAGAGATTGTATCCGCGAGAGCATTATGATAAATCTTCCATTATTCATTGATTGACACAATTCCCTCATACTTGGTTTTCGCCATCTTTTCTCTGCATTACGTTCATTTTTCTCTTGCGCAGAGTTTTTCCATAGTAACGATTCCAGACCAAATGGGAAAGAAATCTAAGAAGCCTGGAACGCATTCGGCTTCTATGGTAATAGGACAACATGCCACCGATCCCGGATCAAACAAGAAGGGATTAATCTCAGATACCACATGTCTCGGCCTTGGCAGCACTACTTGGCAAAATATTTACAACCTGGTGGAAGCCGATGAACCTCAGCAAACATCGGTACAAGCTTCAGCAGGTTCAAGCCAGAAATTTGATGCTACTTTAAAAGATTTGCCTGATTCCTACCTACATAGGATAGCAGCTCGAGAGAAAATTCTTCTGTATACGGATGTGGTGAGATGGGCAATTGAGGAAATTCCAATTACGGACAGAACATTCTGCACTATTGATGGGAGAGTATTTGGTTCATTTCAGCCCAACGATTTCAGACAAATGTACCATTTGCCCAAGCCAGAGAAGAAGTACAATAAAGCATTTCTGGAGAAGTTTCGAGATGAGAATGAGACCGAGTCAGCGCCTATACGAGAATGGAGATAAATAAATGCTACATAGTGAGATGATACAAGCTATCTTTCTTGTGATATGTAACAATGGCTTAATGTGCCTTAGATCTAATTATTTTTTTATCATAATATGCCTTTGTGCTCTTTAGAAATGCCATTATATTGTATTTTGTTTTCCCTTAATGAAATATATATACCTATAAAATTTGATAAACTTAAACTTTAAATATGTTAATGAAACCAAACTTTTAAAATTTTAATTAAATATTATTAATAATTTATAGATTATAAAAACACCAAAAAAAAAGGTAACAATTGAATAAGTGAAAAGCAAATAATTACGTGACAGAAAAACAGACTGGATAAATGCTTTTAGTAAAAGTGAAAACGCATGGGGCAGAGAACTTCCTCTTTGATATTCGAGGGCCATCGGACGGCGGAGTTGGAAGGAAAGTCATAGTGGCGGGTTGATTATCGAGATTTCAAAGTTCACATGATAAATTTATTTTGATAGGTTGATGTGGAAAATCGATTAAAAGTTGGCTGAGTATTTTTAAATATTAAAAAGTATATCATAATTCCATTAATATAACTAATTAAAAAATTAAGTTAGTTGTGACATAACACGGTCTGTAAGTGATTCGATACCTTAATTAACAGTCCGAATAAATAGCCCAAAAAAACGAGCAGACAACTCTGTGTAAGTATGTGTTTGTATAATTAACACTGCACATGCAATACTAAAATCAATAGTGTGTTCAGCCTTTTGAGATATTCATAGTTTTCACATGGAATCCACCCGAGCCTTTCTATATTGCATCAACTCTGCCCTAAATATTTGAAGGGGCCTCAATCACAACAATTTGCTTACAATTTCAGAAACGAATTTCCAGAAATACGGGAGGATGGACATGAACAGCGATCTTTCGGCGGTGGACGTGATACAGCTCAAAATTTGGGATGATATGCTGAATTGTGATGATATTGCTCAAGTCCATATATGTTCATTAGTGCAATAAAACATCTATTTTGCATAGAATTTTACCAATTTGCCAAATCTTGCAATGATTTGACAATAGCCATGGACCATTCCAATAAAAAAATGCGATATAGACACAAGGAGGGGGTCTTCATTTTTGTCAAAATAGAAATATTACCAACTTGGTGAATGTTTTCTTTGAAAAAGTTGGAAGAGGCTACAATGGTTTTTGATCTTCGTAAACATTCTTGGTGGTTGCTATGTGCCAAATTGTAAATTGATAAGCTGCAACAACTGTATGAAATCTTAAGTGGTTATTTAATAAGAACAAAGCTATGTTTGAGCTTTGAGAATTTTGAAATAAAATTGAATGTCTGAATATAGAGGCATTTGGTGCTACTTGTGCAACTGATCCACCCTTTGTTAAACTTAGGGAGAAAACTTTAGAGGGAGACCATTTGTACTGCCTCAATGCATATTCTTAGTGGAATTTTAAAAAACACTTCCTTGAAAACTCTAATCTCTCACTGCGAATACTACTTCCATTGCAAACTCATATGCGAGTGTTGTCATAGGCACATTGTAGGTTCAAACCCCACACCAGCTAGCTTTCATCAAATTGCATGGCCCACCAGTTCAATGTGCATGGTAGTCTTCAAGTCAGGTGGCTTCCCATTTTGACTTGAGTTCACTTCTAATAGTGTGTACATTG
Source organism: Pinus taeda (assembly GCA_000404065.3). NCBI lineage: Eukaryota > Viridiplantae > Streptophyta > Pinopsida > Pinales > Pinaceae > Pinus > Pinus taeda. Next base: position 7,299 of record APFE030429859.1, on the reverse strand, counting down.
ACTTGCCTGCCCTACTTCAAAGTTTCTAAATGGGCACATGAACTTAAAACACTAACAAAAGTGACCCAATCTATCTTCATTCTTTCCAAAAACATTTCCGTAAAAATATGTAGGGATTTCTTGCCATACCCAACCTAGGCATATGTTGCCATCATTGCATTCGAAGAAACTACATTTCTTGTAGGAATTGTTTCAAATAATTGGTGTGCACTCTTTCAGGTGCCAAATTCGTAATGGTCTATGTCCATGAAATGACATCTCACATAACCATTTTATAGAACAGAAGGTGTGGGTCATCTATACTCCAACACATTTTGTATACATGTTCACAAAGGAACTGCCAAAAAATAAATCCAATTCAAGTTCACTTATGAGTATCAAGCCATGTAGATGTCTTCCTTGCTCAATGTAGTGTAGGGTAACAAGCATTGAGGGCACTATTGAAGGCAATATAATTTAGCCTCATGTTAGACCTATGCATTTCATGAAATTGTTGGAGGGATTCCTCACTATACCCATGTTGGGTGTAGATCCCAATAAATGTACTCCAAGACACCACATCCCTCTCAGGAATCATATCAAACAATTACCTTGCATGCTCTAACCTATTGCATCAAGAATATCTCACAACCAAAGAATTCCATGTGAAAAAATTAGGTACACAGATGTGATCAAACACTTGGATTTCATCCTCCATTCTATCACACATAACATACATTTCAATAAGAGAAATCTCTAGAAAGGAATTCGATTCAAATCCTAGTTTGATTACCTTAGCTTGAACTTGTGCACCACACTGCAGACACATCAAGTTGGCACACGGATTTAGACCACCTGTCAATGTAAATTGGACTTTCCTTAAACTTGAAAGATTCATCTAAAAGTAAATATACAGAGTCTCTTTATTGTGGCCTTGCTAGGAAAAGGATGAAATGATTTCATTCTAAGACACAAAATCCTAATGAAGCATTTTATTGATGAGTTTGACTGCATCTTCAACATTTCCCCTTGACAGCCTCGGGTGGAGATCTTTCCTTGGATTCCTGATTTTTTTCATTCTTGAGCAACCTCCTTATGCCTTGGAATCTGGCTTGGGGGTGATTGGGCAACAAGAAATATCACAGTGTTTCCCAATCTATGATTGGGTGGAAAATCTTAGTCCCTAACTCAGTTGCCCATTTTATCTGAGATTAGTACTTCTTATGAGTGAAATGTGCATTAAACTCCAGGTCGAATTCAAGGTATGAGGCATAATCTTCTATAAGGAAATATATCAGTGATGATGTTTCTTGATAAGGTATGAATTAATTTGATGTTTTAAGAGTTCAATTATAAGCCTTTGAGTTCAGCCTTGAAGCATACACAGGTATAGTTTCTGAGTTAGATATGCATTGTTTCTTGTCACCTTACAACCATGATCACTATCCGTTGATAATCATATCAACATTCTGATGCAATCAGGAATGGAAACTTGTAATTTATCCTTGTTTCTTTCTATCCTAATTGCGACATGTAAATAGTTTCAACTACTGTATATCTTGAGGTTTGCCAGAAAATGCAGATTTGGTAGCAAACTTTTAGGGGCTATCATTTTCTATTCTACAGTTGGTATTTTTATTCTCTTTATCCAACATTGATTTTTGTTATCCAATGGTTTTACCTATGAGCCATTGACCACTATAAGAATACATCTGGCATAAAGAGCATTGAAAGGTTTAAAGGCATCCTATAGGTTTAATTACACACACACAAACATATATATATGTGTGTGTGTGTAGCACCCAAAGACTTCGTGATACCTAAAGGAATAAATACTCACATAAGTAACATCGATATGTTTTGATGTGTGACTTGTACTTTTACCCAGTGATTGAAATAAGGGAGCAAAATATCCATCTACATGAACTTTCACATAGTCTTTCTATCTCTAAACCTTGACAGTTATTAAAGTTTCCCTCATTGTAGAGGGTGTCAATGACAAGAAAGTGAATTATTTTAGAAGCTAAAGTCCCAAAAGTGTGGTTAACTCTATGTCCAAATTCTATAATTTTGTGCTTTGGTTTCTAAACTATCTTGCAAGCTATATATCTCCTTTCATTCATTTCTATCTTCATTTTCACTTTCTAAATGTTGATGAAACTGGTTTGTCGCTAATAAACTCACTCAACTTGTAAATATCTATATACATCCAAAAGATAATGTGCACAAATGAGATTATAACTTAATGGAATGAATTATCCCAATGATTCACGATTGTCACCATTATGAATATTTGAAAGGTCTTGAAAGTGTTGCAGTTGTCAGATTACTGAGTGCTTAATACTTTTTTTTGGCTAGTGACATCTTGAATTTAAATTTAGCTTTTATAAGTATCTAAATGGAACATCTGTCCTTAAAATGAATTTGTAAGTTTTTCACCTTAAATAATTTTGAATGATTGGTCATTCAATTATGGACTTGAAGAAACAATGTTGATTGCTAATTGTCAAATTGTAGTATGTCACCTGTGATATTACCTGTTGAAGTTTGTTTAGCTTGAAAGTATTTCATGCACCTTAATCTAAATGAAAGTTATGTTACGTATAAGTGTACCTTATTATGTGGTTGTTTTCTAGGTCCCCTTGACCTGTAGTTGAATTCACTTTATGCTTAGCATGAAAGGAACTTATATTAGTTCTAAATTGCATTAATAGTCCTAAAGGGGTCTAATTTGTTTGATTGGTTCCTATCCACAATAAAATTGTATAACCATGGGCCATTTCTTTAATTCCCGATTTAGTCAACAAAAAATTCCTTATTCATATGTTATGCCATATGAAATCAATTCATGAAAGGCACAAAATATGATGCATCATTCTTCATACCATTCTATGTTGCTTTCGACAATTTCATACCTTCTTGCTGCATTGGTGGCTCTCATAGGAGTAGCTTTTATTACCATTTATTTCAGTTCTTTTTCCATTGATTTTTGTTGTTTGATAGCCATCTCTCAAGATATCTGTGGGAAGTGGTTTGAAATTATTCTAATTTAATAATTTTGAAGAAATAGCAGAAAAATGGGAACACACTAAGAAATAAATGTGGGAATAAAGCTACTTGTTCTAGGATGTAAATGGGAAGATAGGGTGATAATCTGTTGAAATGGTATTTGATGCTAGATGAAATGGGGAAATCCATCAAAATCTAAGTTCTGAAGTTAGAATGGCCTTTTTGGGTTTTGGGATTCTAGAAGAGACATCTACCAAGTTTATCCATGGTACATTGATTCTATAAGAGTTATCCTTGTTAATTCATACCATTCTATGTTTCTTTTGGTAGTTTCATACCTTCCTGCTTCATTGGTGGCTCTAATAGGAGTAGCCTTTATTACCCCTTATTTCAGTTCTTTTTCCTTCTATTTTTTTTAGTTTGAAATCCAACCCTCAAGCTGTGTGTGGGAAGTTGTTTGAAATTATTCTAAGTGAAATTTTTTCAAGAAATAGCAAAAAAATGGGAACACAGTGAGAAATAGATGTGGGAATAAATCTACTGGATGTGGTCTATAAATGGGAAGACAAAGTGACAATATGTTGAATTGGTATTTGATGCTAGAAGCAATGGAAAAATCCATCAAAATCTAAGATCTGAACTTATAGTGGCCCTTCTAGGTTCTAGGATTCCAGAAGATACAACTGCCATGTTTACCCATGGTACATTGATTCTATAAGAGTTCTCCTTGTCAAGTCATACGGGTTACATTCGGTATTACCTATAATCAACTTAAAATGGATAGTTACATCATTGGCCATCATTGAAATTTTAGCTTGTAGGTGACGCAAAATTCTATTTCTTTTTCTTTTTGAAGGAGAAGTATTTCCTTAAAGTCCCTAGAATGATTCTCCTTGGCTATTATGAGGGAAAATACATCATATTCCTCCCCTACCCCATGATGTTCCTTTGGAGTACCATATTATCCTCCCATTGTAGTTGTGTGCCAATTGGCGCTTATCAAATTTCTCAGTGTATCGGTTGCTTTGGTTCTATGGTGATTCATATACTTGTACCTTTCTTTGCATTGTTATTTGATTTATTTGGCATGACCCATCGACAGTTCTTTGAGGGTTAATGACAACAACAATTTGTGCATATGTATGCAAGTAGGAATGATTCTTTGAGTAATTGTTATGGGATATAATTGTACCAAGTCACAATCTAAGCTAAATCTTTAGCATTAGGTTCACTTATTCCTATGATACTCACAAATTAAGGTTTCAACCAATCTCCAGGATAAATTGTAGTTATCTCCTCACATTTTCAAAATTGCATCACAAATATGAAAAACATGGCGGATACTGAGGGGAGAAATAATTTGTTCCCTTCAAATACTTTTGAGAAACCATCCATAAAATTTTATTTTTAGCTCAATCCCAAACGTAGCCAAATCCATCCTTCACATAAACTGATTCGTGTTTCTTTTTCCCATTAAAACCTTCAGGTAGCTATGTTTACTAGAAAATATGGGATATCAAATAGCTAAACTCTTTTCTAATAGTGTGTCAAACTTTCAAGCTAATTTTAAAGTGTAAAACCTTTTATGTTTATCAACGAGCATTAAAAAATTTGCATCTAAACAAAAGTTGAAAGATTGGTTTTTTTTTTTTTACCGGTTTCCTAGCATGCAAGAGCCTAAGACCAAAGAGAAAATAGAGTTGGGAAACTGAATTTAGGCCTTTCTAGTAGTGGATATTTGGTGGTGTTTGATCTTTCCAATAACTCCACTATATTTATCTTGTTTTACTTCAATATTCCTTATTTAGGGGCTATCACTTTCACTGCCCCAGTTATATTGATTTTTTTTTAGATAATGGAACTATAATAGATGGGTTAAAACTTTTGAAGGATTCATTTGTGCTTGGGTAGGTTGCCTAAATTGTTTTGCTAACTCTTTCCATTAGACCTCTAACTTGTCACATCTTTTCTTGTTCAAGATGGAGCAATGGCAACATCCTTCCTCCTTATAGCATGTTAGCTTCTTTTTCTCCTCACAATTGGAACTTGGGATAAGTAGCTCCTCCCTGTGATGTTTGTTTCTCTCTTCCCTCTTTTCAATAATTTCATTCTACTCTTTGCTATGCCAAAGATATTTAATTCTGTATCTATTTCCACTTGACATACCCCGAGTCATAATTGCTAATTTCCCAATAATGCTAAATGTATAGAGGCCAAAAATGGTCGATCTTTGTAAATTAATATTACTTTCAAATCTCAACGAGGAATCATATAACTAGTAGAGATGAAATATAACCCACTTCCTCAAGTTATCCAGTAGAGATGAATTCTAATCCACTTCCTCAATCCTATAACTTGAATGCTATTATTTAAAAATTGCATGATTACCCCTACTCTTTGTGATGACTATGTTTCATTTCTTCTCATCATGTCTTCCTTGTTTGCAATCATTGCCAAATGTAAACTTTCGACATTGCCTTTTATTTGCATGATTCATTATTTTAAGCTCCTTTATTGGCCATTAGTAGTTTTGTTCAACCCACTCTTGTTCGTCATCTCAAAAACCATTATTGTCTTTCTCATAGCTGAAAGACGCAGGGTTTTGTAATTTGTAATTTTTTACTTCTTGAACAATGTTTTTTTGATGATAAACTTGTCCTTCTCAACAAGTTGTTCTTGAAGTTGAGAAATGGTATTTTGCTTAATAGCATCAATAGCTTGTAAAATAGTAGTTTCATTAAAAGTAGAAAGAAAGAAAGAATATATTAATGTCCATAAATGACAAAGGTAGGTCAGTAAATGAGAATTGAAATTACATCCAAAAAAAAAAAAAAAATCTAAACCCCACTCTTGCAACTACACCTTGATTCTTGGGTTAGCTTAGTAATCACATCAAGTTAAGGGAGTGTGTTACATGGGAGGACATTGTTATAATTGAGAGGTAGAGAGTACTTTCCTTGTATCCATGCAATTGCATCTTTGGATACTTGTGCTTGTTGTAGATTTGGAAGTGTTTGAATGTCTCTTGGATATTTTTTTGGTGTAATAGATATCAACCAAACTTTTTGTTGGAAATTTTAACAATTGTTTAGTGGTTACATTTACATTTTAGGATCATTGTTATTGCTCTTTGTTTTTCGACATGTTGGTTAATTAATAATGAGAAGAAATCCCAATTAGTTTTATTAACCTCATATTTAGTAGGATTCAAACATGTAGTTCATTAGTCATAATTGCATCATATATACTAACTATTTTTTACATTTTTGCATGCAAATCAGTCTTTTAATGATATATTTTTATGTTATCACAATAGATTTACATGATTCATAAGGTGAAAATTCAATCTTTGGTGTAATTGTATATTTCATGTTTGATAATTATAGGTCATTTATAGGCTATAAATGTCTTCAAAGTTTCAATTCTAATTGATTATTCAATTGAACATAATGACTATCTTATATGTAATTGTTTTTACCTCCACCCACCTTTCATAACTTCCATAACCATTAGGTAGGGACCTACAACTTCGATGCTATTTTTCTTGTTTATTAAAATATTTGCCCAGGCTTTATGAAGCGTTATAATTTATTGAAATTTGTAGAATTTACAATTTGTAAAGTTTCAAGGTATAATTTTTTAAAGGGTACTAACTCAATGGAAGAGCACATGTTTTACAAGTAGGAGTTCAGTGTTTAATTCCATTGTGCCCTAATATTCATATGGACTATCAACGATCAAGTTTTGGTGGCAAAGGCTCTTTTGACTATCACCAATGAGTTTATGGTGATATTTTTCGACCCTCTATAAAATATGAAATGGTGATGTCACTTTGTCATTATAATTATTATTTGCGACAGACCTTGAATGTCAACATAACACCTGTACTCTTGGTGATGCGACCTTGGGTGAAATTTAATTTTTGGTGATAGAGGATCTTTTGAATCTCACCAATGAGTTTATGGTGACATTTTTCGACCCTTACCAAAATATGAAATGGTGACTGTCAACGAACCTCGCCATATATATGCTTCAATAATGACAGCCATGAAAGGTCCATCATAATAAATCATTTTTGTCCATATGAAATGGTGACGGTCATTATTCGTCATTATAATAATTATTTGTAATGGATCTTGAAAGTCACCATAACACTTATACTATTGGCAACGCCACCTTTGGTGACGTTCAATTTTTTAGTGACGGACTCTAAAGTCTCTCACCATTACTCATATGAAATGGTGACGATCACTATCTGTCATTATAAATCATTAGTGGTGACGAATCTTGAATGTCACCACAACACTTATG
>APFE030429853.1:0-17574 GCA_000404065.3 Pinus taeda | reverse complement strand
CACGATCTGATGTCATCCTCTGCCGCGTGGCACCTCATGAGTGGTGACACATGTCACCATTTTTTGGCCTCTTATGACCCCTAAAAATGTCGAATCTTCCTTCCACATGTTCACCATATTACCACGTCATGATGACATTATACGCCATGTGGCATATCAGAACTAATCTATGTTCACCACATGTGCCTTATTAGAACCAATCTCTATTCACCATGTGTCCCTTATTGAAAGAAATCTATGTTTACCACGTGTCCCTTATCAGAACCAATCTTACATTGCCACGCATCCCTTTAGAGGATAGAGAAAAGGCCCAAACTTGCTCTGGTTTTTTGCTAAAATCCTTTATTAATTCATCTTTGGTCTTCCCAGACGCTTTAACACTAAAGGAATAATCCTGACGATTTGACACTATCAACGTTCTTCGATCACAAATTTCTTAATGCTCTCACTTTGAAAACATCGACCACCGATATGCAATATGGCTTGGATCTGCTAACTACCGATCACCAATTTGACCTTGACCTCCGATATTGTGAGACGTCCGATTTGTGTGACTTATGATATTGCGATCTTTGATATTTTGGGACCTTCGATATGTGGGACTTCCAATATGTCGGGACCTCTGATTAGCTCTTCTTTTTTCCTTTTAAAGGTGACAAAACCCCCAACTTCAATAGGTCATATCTTCTTATCCAAAAGTTCATTTTTGGACTTCCACTTACCGTTGGAAATATTATTCCTAGAACTATCTAATGGAGAGGGTCTAATTTAGCTTTGAGAGCTTCTATGGCTTGGAATAATGCTGCAAACCCATCTTCTCTTTTGCACTCTTTTGATAGCTAAAAACACATTTTGCAAAAGGTGACAATGTTGGCTCCAACTGAGGACAATGACTTGCTAGCAAGGTGCTGAGAATCTGCAAACCAGTAGCCTTCACCATTGGGAATGGATTCAAAAATTATAATGCACTTATACAACCAGGGAGTCCTTTCCTCATAAAACTAAAATGCATAAATATAACTCAAATAATTGGAAATTAAATGCTCAGCTAGTGAGCTTATTTATATACAACTCCTACTTATGCACAGGGATCAATTCACCTAAGTGAGGTCCACCTTCCAATGATACCAACCCTACATTAGAGTACTGGAACTTATGCCATTGTTCTCTTGGGAGTCAACAACTAAAATAGACATACACCACTACCCCCAAATAGATATTTGAGGCTCAGTTCTTTTGATCTCCTCCATGAACCTTCTAATTTGGATATGTTCCTGAAAATCAGTGATTAAAATAGGTATGTATCATGAAAAATATTCAAACAAAAAACTTGATACATACCCCATGAACAACATTTGTTGCTGACCAAGGAATGTTGTCATGTAGTTAGCTACTGGGTCATAGAATTGACAAGAAAAAATTCCAGCTGCTTCATTTTCTTGAAAAATATGATGTCCAATATCTTCATTGTTAGGGCAACCACATACACTACTTGGCTCCTTTTTTTTTCACAGATGGGCCTGAAGGTGGGAGATAACTTTTCTTCTTCGACGACTTTGGGCTTAAGGAAGTTTTGGTATGAGGACCCCTTCTTATTTTGAATAATCATCTCTAAAAGTCCCTTTCCCTATTCAGTAAGCTTAGGAGGCTCTGGGAAGAAATACCTTCATTTTGGTCTTACCCTCTCGATCTCTTTCTAGATGAATGAAAATTGTATTTCTTGTGCAGCTGAGCCTGCAAGAAATCAATGAACTATTTATAATAGTCATCGATCTCGTCATCATTCAATGTTGCATCAATCTCCTCCTCCTCTTCTTCATATGTTTTGAGTTCTTATTCTTCATCGGAGAAAGAGGAATATAAGTTCCCATGAACTTCATTTTCATTTGGTATCTGTTCCTCGAGATCATCTTCTATATATAGTGGAGGATGAATGTGATATTGTTGCTCTTTCCTCTCCCTTTGTAGTATCTATAGGGGAAGCCTTCTGTATTGGGGTTTGAAACCCCGATTGCAGCCAAAAAGTTCTGTTGATGAAGGATTTTATTTTCTAACTCCATTTTTATCAGTCTATATAAGGAGTCTTTTATTAACCTCTCCATCTCTTCTATATTCTCCTCCATGTCTTGACAGTAGACTAGCCATAATGTTTACAATTAAGATTTAAACAGTGGAGTTTCCAGGGTGTTTACCATATTCTATTATGTCAAGAAAATTCTTTACATAGAGATTTAGTTGGCTACTATCAAATGAAGACTCTTCCTCACGCAGATCTACAAACTACCATCCACCGAAGGCCACCATGATCAACGATCCTTGCCTCGTTACTCCTGAACTAAAAAATGACTCTACAGACTCCTATCTGTTGGAAGCCACCATGACCAATGAGCTCGCCCAGTTTCTTCCAAACTATCCAACCGCCATTGGATTGAGAAAACTGCTCACTTATATTGATTTTTTTAGAGTCCTCCAACTCCACTCCTCCATGTGGTTCTCGTTTCCTACATTTTCATACTGGAACCAAGAACTTCTCAACATGAACACCACAATAACATATCTTCAAAGTTCACAATAAATACCAAACCCACACCACAAACTACAATACAAACTCTCCACACACTGCAATGAAACACTATTTCTTCTCCTCACTCACTAAATTAAATGTTTTCTGAAACATACTCTACTATCTGCTACAACACCTGCAAACTGCTTCAGAAATTCTGCATCACACAACTCACACAAATTGAACACAATCCTCCAAGCTCACACTCTCTCAACTCACCAAGAAAATCAACCATACTATCATTGAGCTTCCTCCAATATATAGTTGAATTGAGGTGCTCAACTCAATAATTACCAATAACTATTGAGCTCCACAAACTTTGTCCATATGCTTGATTTGATCCAAATTCATCTCATTAACTTTATCAAGCCATTAATTCCACTTGCCTTTTGGTATTTTAAACTTTGATTAGCTTCTACATGCCCCACTAACTTTTCTGACCATATGACGAAAATTTCTTATCAATAATGTCGCTATAATACCAAAATTAAGTTGCACAAGGAATGCAAAGAAAAATTGAATAAAAGCCTTGGTCACATGCACAACACTACACAAACTTGAATGGAGCTCCTCAGTCGCTCCCACAAGCTTGCCTTCCAACGACTATAACCTTTCAGTCGCTCCCATGACTCACCATCCATGCAACTGGGCAGAGGATGAAGGAAAAACACAACTAAGTCAACTCAAATCTCTTCCAAACTTTAGGAACACCTTCATCAGCTCCAAACACACCTCCAAGCATATGTGACAAGTATGCAATTAATGACATAGGCCAAGGACCCCTGCAACAAGTCAGTGATAAGCAATCCCTAGTTTTCCAACCTCATTACTGAGACCGACACCTCTAGATCCTCAAGCAATGATGAAAACATGTCTAAACACCTCCCGCACCTGTAAAAACATCTCTAACTCATGTAGCAATGTCTCCAACTCCTGCAACAACAACATCATGTCATCCAACTTCCTCCAACACTGGTAGAAGCACCTCCAACATATGTAGCAACATATCCAATGCTTCCAACACATGTAGGAACATATGCAACACTTGTAGCAACACTCCAACCACTTGCAAAAACATGATCATATGACAAGACAATCATAACATTCCTTGCATTTATCTCTATTCAACCTCCAAATCAGCTCCACTAAGTCACGTCATAAGTATGTTGACATCAATGCCAACCAACAAGATCATCGAGTTGAAAACTACAACTACCAAACACTCATCACACATCATGAGGACCTCTGATCATCATCAAGTAGACATAAGGCATATGATGAACAACACCATGACCTTGTTGATATCAATGCCAACACTACAATTCCAACAATGTTGTGTTGTGCTATTGGATAAATTGCAATGTAATGTAACATTGGGACAATTTTTGTCACATTGCGACGTTGGATATATTTTTGTACCATTCTAACGATACAATGTGCTTTATTATTAATATTTCTTAATAATATGAATAGGAAATTATGTTTGATTGAAGTTTAAGAGTGTTAACTGTCAAATATAGTGAAACATAGTTGAACATAGTCAACCACATTATTGTATGTGGTTGACTGATTTTGTAATGTCGCATTGCGACGGATAAATTGCAATGAAATGTAACATTGTGACATTGGATAAATTTTAAAACCATTCTAACATCACAATCTTATTATTATTATTAGTCAACTTCATTAATATAAATATTGTTATTATTAAACATTTTAAAATCTTGATTGTGACTAGCCAAGGATGACCTTAGTTGACTAAGGTTGATAATGTTTGACGTTGGTCAACCATGGTTGACTATAGTTGAATATGGTTGACTAAAATTAACTAAGGATGACTATGAGTGAATAAGGTTGACCATTGTTAAATACGGTAAACATAGGGTTGACCAAGTTTGATCATGGTCAAATATCTAAGCATTGACTATAACAATTGACTTTGTTTGACTATGTTTGACTAAAGTGGTTGAGTAGGTAGAATATAAATATAAATCAATAATAATAATAAGTGATTATGTTTGACCGAAGTTGAAGATTGTTGACTGTCAAACATAGTCAAACATAGTTGAACATAGCCAACCACATTAGTAAACCAATGTGTTTTAAACCATATTAATAGCAATATTATTAAACATTTTTAAACATCAAATATGGGTGAGCATGGTTTAACCATGGATAAGCATGGCTTGACCAAGTTCACCATTGGTGAACATGGTTTGACTAATTTGACCATTGTTGACCATAGTTTTCTATGATAGATTATGATTGGTTATATTGATAATGAATAGGTACAGTTGACCATGTTTTACCATGGTGACCTAGGTTGACCATGTTTGACCATATTAACCATTGTTGGCCATGTTGAGCATGGGTTGACCATGGTTTTCAAAGATTGATTATGGTTGTTATGATTGACCTAGGTTGCACATGGTTAAACATGACTAGCCATGGTTGATGTGGTTAACCATGTTGACTAGAGTAAAATATGGTTGACATTGGTTGATCATGGTGACCATAGTTAACTATGGTCAATTATAGTTAACCATATTCAACCATTGTTACAATATTTTATGATGGTTGATCATGGTTAGACTATGGTTAACCATGTGTGATTGTTGTTCAACATCACTGACTATGTTTTAATTATGGTTAATGATTGTTTAACTCTGCTTGACCATGGTTGACTATGGTTTTCCATATTCATCATATTTAAACATCACTACCTATGTTTTTTACTATGGTTAATGACTATATAACTATAGCCCACGAGGCTTTGGGTTGACCGTGAATGGGTACACTATTAAGGCACCCTTGCAATAGGTCACTGGTTCAAATTTCCCATGGGTCTAATGACTGTATGACTATGGTTCAATGTACTTCAATATGGTAAGTATGGTTCACCATGGTAGTCATGTTGAATATTGTTGACTCTGATGCCTAGGTTGACTATATTTGACCATGTCAACAATAGTCAACCATAGTTAACATGTGTTAATGTATAGATTAATTTATAGTTAAGACATTATAAATGTGTAGATTAAGATATTAATTTTTTTTTTTTTTTTTATATTAATGTATTAATATGTTAATTATATTAGTCTTAAAGATTTATCTATTGTCATAATATTAGATAATATATTAAATATGTCATAAGATTTGTGTAATAAACTTATTATTAATAAATTAATATTTTTAAATCAATTATCATTAATGTATATTAAATATCTCAATGGATTAAAATATATTGGTTAAATTAATTATATAAATTAATGTTAATTAATATATTTAATATATAATTTATATTTCAAATGATTAAATTTATTTATAAACATTTACCTAATAATTATTAATAATTAAATTTAAAATTTAAAAACCCTAATTACCAACTTATATTTCAAATTCAAATTAATTAAATTAAATTAAAACAAAATTCTAAACGGGATATAGTAAATTAAGGTTAATTAAAATAAAATTTAGTAAATTAGATTTGAATACTTTGTAATTAGATTAGTCATACGAAACAAATCAATAGGTTCGAACGTTCTGAGATATTTAGCCAGTATCTGGAAATAATTGGATTGGATTATAAGCTGTCTTAGAAAGCAAAATGAATAGTAAAATGTAAGTATCAACCATTAAATCTGTAAAATCTATTGCAAACCTCAACTCTTCTGAATAATTTGAATTCGAATTCGGGGAAAATATATGAGATTATACAATGAAATTGGTTGGTTCTCAACTATAAAAGTAATACAAATTACTTACCTCATCCTAAAAACCAATCAAATGAATGCAATATGCCTCCCAATAAGATTTGTGCAAACCGAACAAATGTAAAAAGTGATATTAAAGCCATCATCATGTTGCACATAGTGTTCTCATTGATGACAACAAGGTGTCATTGATCTCAAAGGAATGTATGGGATAGTAATAGCAAAACCATCCTGGATGATAAAGAAGCAATAAAAATCTTTGTGAAGCAATATGACCATTTGCTTTCGCATATTCTTATTACATGGTGATTTGGGTACTTGAAGTTATTCAAGTTTTTAACAAAATTATGATGCTTAAAAGACTATAAAAATAACATGGTTGTCTAGATATTGATGATACCTTTCCAGTGGTATATTCTGCTTAAAAAAACCCCTCCCATATGCGAAGTCATGGCTAGTTAAAAATCAACATTAAATTAGGTCAATTTGCAAGGGTCGATTAAAAACGCGAAAATGGGAAAGACTTTTTATAATTAGGGTTGTATGGTTAATAAATGTTGGGAAAACTAATACTAATAGAAAAAAATATGAAAAAAAAGTACACACTACTTGTAATACTATACTTTTCTATTAAATTTGCTTTTAAAGAAAAACGATTGTTAACTATGAAAATGTTGACAGATACCTAAAAAATGAAAACGTCAAAAAATATGGAATTTTTTTACCGAGATTCACATTTTCACCCCTGATATGGCCAAACCCAAATTATTTTAAGGTTAAGTAGTAAGCAAGTTCCAGGAATATCTACAGTTGACATAACCAATCACTAGCCACCATTTTGCAAATATGCACACTCTTTAACGTTGTTAAATGTCATCCATGTTCTAGACAAATAAACAGTCAAATGAAATACAAACACCATGATATTTAATGGATCAATAGGGATCATTTTGAAGTTGACACGTGGCATCATTCAATTTCTTGATGATGTGGATCCTACTAACATCAACATGCCAACATGACACCACCAGGGGCTTCCATGTGGAAATGAGAATGACATTGTTGGATTAGCGATTAGTTTAAAACAAGGTGACACATAGCCCCCTCACAGGCTACCACATGGAACAATGAGATCATGATGATGTCATTGGAGGAATGACCTATGACCCTAAGGTCAAGATCATATGGATTAGGTCATGTTGACATTGAACACTGGATAGATAACAACTATGGTCATATGGTGTGGCCAAATAAGACCGATGGTGCAAGTTTTAATGAAACATTATGTAGGTTAATGCATGGTTTATAAGCCCCATAAGGGTTGGGACCGTTAGTCTAGTGCGCCTCTCTCTCTCTCTCTCTCTCTCTCTCTCTCTCTCTCTCTATACTAATATATATATATATATATATATTTTATATTATATATATGGGGCCAATACTCTTTATAAGGTGTTTGAGCATGTGCACAATTTGATTTGAAGTTCGAGTAGCTCAGTGAACAAGGTGTGATTCATTGGCAAAACTTTGAGTATTCACCGTAGAGCTTGTGGTTTCTTTTTCCCGAAGAGGTTTTGTTTGTTTGTTTTTTTTTTTCTTCGTTTTTGTTTTTGATTTTGTTTTGTTTTTGTTTTTTTGCTTTTTTGTTTGTTTGTTTGTTTTTTTGTTATTCATAAGATCGGTGGATGAATGTGATGGCATAACTATTTCCCTTAAAATTGGCTTGAATGGTCCAAAGCCACATATAGACTGAGCACTAGTTTGAATGGGCCGAAGCTATCTCAATAAGCCAAATTCACATATTGTTCAAGCAATGGTGTGAATGGGATGAAGCCACATATAGTGTGAGTACTGGGTCAAACCCACATGAATGGTTTGGTGTTACTATCTCGTGCCATGGTTCAAATAGGGCACAACCACATTGCACTATACATTGAAGGGGTGACAACCTCGTAGTCTTGAATGAACTGAGGCCATTAGAGCCATGAATCATAATATTTGATTGAAGCTTTAATGTTGAATGGATCATAACATTTGATTGGTGGCTCATCTTATTTCATTGGAGACTCATCATATTTTATTGGAGGTTTGATGTTGCATGGTTCATCATGTTTGATTGGTAAAGACTGATACGTAAAGTTTGATTTGGTTGGTGGGGAAGTTCAATGTCCCTAACCCTTACTGTACCACTATATACTAAATATATCAAAGGGAACAACATGGCTTAACAAGCCACATAAAGAGGGGAGTTGGTAAGGCATATATGTTGTAGACTTGTGGTCGTGATTTTGACCCTTGGTGGTGACTAGGTCAATATCTTTTATTTAAATATGTTTTGTCATTTTGTCAAACAATTTATCACTTCTTGTGGCTAGTGCTGGAATTTGGTAGACTTTTGAACAACGCTAAAAGAGGAATAGTTTGTAGAATATTTAATACGATATAAAGTTCTTTAAGGTTGTTTTGCATTTATGGGGTCTATATTTGTTGAAATTGAGATCCAGAAGAATTTGGATGATTGCAACATGGATATGAATGAAACCAGAGGAGTTTGATGTTGTTTTAACTCATATTTGATGGCCAAAATATATTGTGTTCATTTTAAGGTCTATGGGTATGTTGTAGGTGTTTTGGATATAAGAAGTAAACAAGGTTTAAGAAAGGGTTTAAATGACCAGATTGTAGTTCTAGTTGAAGTAGAATATGGGAAACAATATGACAACTAGCAAGAGTGATTGATGTGACATTTTGGTGTAGGGTGTGTTATCACCCTGTAATTTTCCTAGGTTGAGGAAGAAAATTACAAAGGTAACCACAAAACCACTTTTAAAGTTGGGATCTAGCCCTTCCAGCTTCATAGAGGGATCTCTTTGTATGATTTAGATTTCTACTTCAGATTTTAGGCTAGCTATTTGGGCATGGAGTCATGAACCTTTGGGTAATCAATCACAAAATGATAGAGTAACAGTAATAGGGTAGGATATCCAAACTTTTGGATATTATAAAGTGCTTGGGGTGTGAATAGGATGAATATGATTTAAGTTCAATTAAATATAGCGCATACTGAGATGAATTCTATACTTTTATTTTTTTAACAAATTCGGTTGCTATATTAATCTCTGAAAAAAGGGAGGGAGTCACGACTCCTGAAATACAATAGATGCAGAAGAAATTCAGTATCTGAGGAGTTACAAAGCAGAAATTTCTCCTTGATCCTGCTTGTTCTTGTTTTAAGATATTCTCAACAGGAATAAATTCTTACAAATTGAAACAGTAGAAATTGACATTGACAAATTATTTTTGTTCTATGTTGATGTGATTGTGATGATGTGCTATATATTCCTCCGGCTTTTCTTCACATTCCTTATGACTGGCGCTTGAGGGGTTCGAGATTTCGCTGTTGGAGATATTCTTCATAAGTTCTAGGGCCGCTATGTGCTCCTTATCTTGGCTGCCTCTTACGAGTCATTGATCGAGCTGATGAGGGAGTGAAAGGATCCCATGCTGGGTAAGATGGAGGGAATTGATTGACTGCCTATGAGTGCTAACAAACAGGTATACCAATAAGACCTCTCGGCCACTAGAATTTCAAAAAACAGCAGTCAAATGATTTAATAGAAATGAGAGGGCCGCTGTATGGTAATGATGGGAAAAGAAGGATGGTCGAGAGTCGACCTTGGGGGAAGAGACAAGATTCAGATAGGAGTGAAGGATTACATGTTGACTTTTCAGAAATTTGTATAGGCTGAGGTATGACGCAAGCAGGTGGAGATAGAACGAACTAGGAACAAAGACTTGGGAAATTTGGTTCTGCACCAATTCCTGTTGGGTTCTAAGGTAATTTCTTGAAGATTGGAGGAGATGAGGTGACTTCTTGGTGTCAGGGCAGGATGGATTGATGCAAGTTAAAGAATGTTGGTTCATGGCAGAGGTTGATGACTCACCACAACATTGAAAAATAAGCTAACCATAATTCTTTCGTAGGCCTTGTTTGCATGCTGGTCAGCGTGCTTATTGAGATTACGGAGAATATGGTGGTATTGCAGGTTGCCCAGAGTTTGATTCAAGAGCTGGCATCGCTGGATGATCTGCTGTAGGAGGTTGTTGGGAGACTTTTTTTTATGAATCATAAGGCTTATGACCATCGAGGAGTCTCCAAAAATCTTAGCTGTTCTTATTCCAAGCCTGCTGAGCTGTGTTAATCCCTGATAAAGAGCCAACGCCTCTGCCCGATTGTTGGATAAGTTCCCAAGACCCCATTTGTAATAGAGAATGCATTCCCCATTAGCATTAAGGACTAGGCCTCCCACTCCAGTTATTCCTGGGTTTGACTTAGATGCTCCATCAAAGAACAAGTAGTAGTTGTTGCAGTTCTATAGCCAGTTTGCAAACTCCTCCTCCTTTAACCTGATTTTCCATGCGTGGATTTCCTGATTGCGCTAGACTTTCTCTGTCTTACCTTTCTAGATGTTGTTATTTTTATCCAAGATGTAACTGATGAAGCTTCTTTCCTCAACGCTATATTTTGTTACATCAATGTTGCTGTGCGTTTTGGCTGAGATGGTTTCAAGAGCCAGATTCTTTGCCTTGTTGCTGACAATTCTTGAAGCTGTATTTTTATCCTTAAAATTTCTCCAATTTCTTGCAAGCCAGATACTCCATAGCATGGTGTAGGGGAGAGTATTCCATACTCTCTTCACAAGGTTGCTTCTCTTATTTCCCCAGGGACAACTCTTTTTCCAGGCAAGGATCGCTTCCCCTATTGATTGCTGGGAAGTCCATGGTAACTTATCAACGAGGTCTAAGTTTTTCCAATAGTCCATAGCATAGGTACATTCGACAAAAAGATGATGCATGGTTTCCTCAACGCCACAGCAATTGGGACATCGAGATGGTCCATTAATACCCCTCTTCTGCAGGTTCTCTGCTGTTAAGATCTTCCCTTTAAGAAGGGTCCATGTAAAGAATTTGTTTTTAGGTAACGCCTCAGATTTCCAAACAATTCTCCATTGATTCCATAATGGCATGTGGAGGGTGCTGTAATTGATATGCTAGTGTCCTGCTTGAATGGAGTAATCTGATCCGGAGGGGTCCCATTGGAAGCCATCCTTCTTGTTTTTCTTGATGGGTGCTTTGCCATGGAGTAGAGACAAAAGTGTGGTTAAGCTGTTATTGATATCACTGGGGATTGCAGGAAACTTCCATCCAAGCCAGATGTGAGACAAAGGGTCCTATCTAGAGATTTGATCCAGATAAAAGATCCCTCTGTTGTTGAGGAAAGTCAAGATAGGAATAGCATCATTGTGCATGTTTATTGGCTATTGTCCCAATATTTTATCAGCCCCAATGCTTATGCTAGATCCTCCCCTAGGGACTTTCGAAGTATTCTGAATCATCATAGGAATAGCTTTTTTGCACAATCACCAAATTTTTGAGGAGTCCCTATTGGGGATATCAGAGTCAAGGAGCTGCTTCCTGGGAAAATTCAGATATTTGCTTTCCAGGACCTATTTCCACCACGACGGAGGACCAGAAATGAGCTTCCAAACCATCTTTCCTCCAAAGGCAAGATTTGCGAAAGTGGGTGACCTAACACTGAGACCACCTCTTTCCTGAGTCTGAATGACTTTCTTCCAACTGACAAAGTTGAATTTCTTCTTGTCGTTTTTCCCTCCTTGCCAGAGAAAATGTCGTAGGACAACCTCCATTTTGTGAAGGAAAGATGCAGGAGCTTGAATGAGAGAAAAGCTGGTAGAGGGGTAGAGAGGAAATACCTGATTTCAGAAGGGTGAGCCTGCCTGCTGGGTTGAGCCACATTGAACCCCATTGTTGAACTTTCCTCTTCATCTTGTCAATGATGCTATCCCAGGTTCCCACTTTCAATGGTCTTAGGCTCACTGGCATGCTCAGGTAAGAGAAATGAGTCCAGTTTAGATTGTAGGAAACTCCAAATATATTTGCAATGTTGTGAATGACCTGATTAGAAGCGTTCCATCCATAGATACAACTTTTTTGCTGGTTGATCAGGCCTCCGGAGTACTCCATAAATCTGTCAAGAAGAGACTTGAACCTTCGTGCTATGGTGGTGGAGGCTCCTCCAATGAGCAAGGTGTCGTCCGCGAACTATGAGTGGTTGATATTCTTTGCTCCATTTCCAAATTTTATGCCTGAAAGGAGACCCAGTCTTTTGTTGTTGTTCAGGGCTTGGCTAAAGGATTCCGCCATACGAATGAAGAGATAAGGGGAGAGGGGGCAGCCCTGTCTAAGACCCCTTGAAGATTGAAAGGCATTGCCTGGCCTTCCATTGACAAGAGGGGAGATCCAAGGTCCAGATATGCAAGCAGAAATGAGACTAAGGAAAGGCGACTCAAACCCCATCTTTCTTAAAACAACAAAGAGGAAGGAGTGTCTAACTCTATCAAATGCGTTGGCTAGGTCAAGTTTGAGGATGAATCCTTTCTCCTTCCTGGAAAAACTCGAGTGAATGACTTCCTGTACAAGCAGAATAGAGTCAGTTATTTGTCTGTGGGGCAAGAACCCTCCTTGGTTTTCAGAAATCAAAGAGGGGAGGAGGGGTTTGAGATGAGATGCCAGCATTTTGGACAAGATTTTATAAGAGGCATTGCAAAGAGTTATGGGCCTAAACCAAGAGAAGGAAGAAGGTCGGTTTTCTTTAGGGATGAGGGCAAAGAATGTTGCATTAGTATAGCCACCTATCTTGCCCTTCCGCTGAATCCACCTGATCATCTTGATTAGGTCCTTTTTGATTAAACCCTAGAATGCCCTGTAGAAACATATGGGGAATCCGTCGGGCCCAGGCGCCTTATCAGGATTCAGAGTCCAAATCACATTTCTTATCTTCTTCTCCTTTGTTTTCAGTGAGAAGATCTCTATAGAACTCTGTGGCAGCGTTTCTGATGTCCTCTTGGGTGTTTCGCTGATTGCCCTCCTTATCCAAGATTGAGCAAACATTGTTCCTGAGTTTCGAGCTGTGGCCTGCTTATGAAAAAATGCAGTATTTTATCTCCTCCTTGAAGCTAGAGCTGCCTAGATTTTAGACGCCATTTGGTTTCTTCTTCCCTACTTATATGAGTCAGTTGAGAGTAGAGATTCCTTTCTTGTTCCATACTCTGCTGGGAGAGTCCTTGTTCTTCTATCGTCCTCTGGATTTTCTCTAGCTCACTCTTAACTATCTTTTTGTTCTCCTTAGGTTCCTTATAGCTTATTCTTGCCCATTCTTTGACAGCGTGCCTAACTTTTCTTTGCTTGGTCTCCCAAATGAATCCTGGCGACCCTTCTACATTGGTTCCATGTTCTCTGGACTATTTCTCTAACAACAAGAATCTCATTCCACAGAGGGCTATATTTAAACGGGATGGGCCCAAGGGGGCAATGGGATTCCAGCGTGAGGGTAATGGGGTAATGATCAGAGGCCGATGAGGAGAGAACGGTGGCGTATCCTACATAGAAAGAGGAAAGAAAAGAGATATTGATGTGAAACCTGTCCAGTCGTTCCATAATGTTGCTCAAGTTGAGTCTGCAGTTGCTCCAAGTGTACCTACGATTCTTTGGGGCCACGTCCATTAGATCGAGGTCTTGCATGATAGCCTCCAGCCGGCCTTTGAAGGGATCTGGAGAGAAGATGCCACCCCTTTTTTCATTTGCATGCAGAATGAGATTGAAATCACCTGCCACTATGATATTTGTGTTTCGCTCACCGTCGAGACTAGCCTGAAGATCACCCCAGCATGTTTCCTTTTCTCTATAATGGTTGGGTGCATACACGTTGTAGATGATTACTGTTTGGTTGTTCGTTATGCTATCGAACGCTGTTCTGATCCAATGCTGTTGCAGATTTACTGAGACACAGTTCCACTTGTTGTGATCCCAGAGGGTGGCGATGCCTCCCGAAGTTCCTCTTGCATCGCTTATGCACCCTTTGTATTGATTCTGCTGGTCTATAATGCTTCTCATTGCTTGCTGATCCTGATTTGTTTCCTGAATCAGTAGGATTTCTGGCTTTTCACTGTGGATTAAATCTCTGAGGGCAGAGATTTTGGAGGGGTGCCCTAACCCCCTACTGTTCCAAGACAGTATTTTCATCATTGGGAACTTGGCGTACGGAGAGGTGCTCACCTCTCTTGTTCTTTGTGGTTTGTTTCTTTTTCTTGATGTCCCTGAATGAAAGACTCTATTGGAGTTTGAGTTCCCATGGCTATATCTTTCTGAGCGTTCTCGTCCTTATGTTGTTTTGATGATTTCCTGCCTGGTCCAGGTTTCTTGAGAGTGTCGCTGGCAGTTCCATGCTCTTTAGTGCTGCTTCTGGTATGTCTAGGAAAGGAGGGTTCAAGAGAAGCTTGCGAAGAAGTGATCAGAAAGGGAGGGGGATCTGAGGGCTCGGAAAGGTTCAGTGGGGGCTGAGGAGGATCCATAGAGGGAGGATCAAGGGAGGTTGAGACAAGGAAGGGGTTAGAGGAAGAGGGGATCAGAGGATCAGTAGAGGGGTGGACAGATGAAGGAGGGGAGGATGAAGATGGCCAAGAGGCAAAGGAGCTGGAGGAACAGATTCCTAGGAGGGTTTATGAGGAGGGGCAAACTTCTTCTTTTTGACCGGTTCTCATTGGCCCTCTTGGTCGCCGCTTTCTGCATCAACGAGTTTAGGACATCTATTCGTGAAGTGTCCATATCTGTGGCATACCTTGCATTTAAAAGGTATTTGTTCATAATCCAGCTGCTGGATATGGCTCCAATCGTCCACCTTCAGTTTTATTGCTTCTGGTAGACATTTGCCAAGATCCACTTCGACACAGAACCTTGCACAAACCTGCATGTTGTCTTTTGGCTCACTACGATCGATGTATTTACCCACAACATTCCCAATGGCACGGATAGACTCATCTCCCCAACAATGGAGGGGGAGATGAGAGAGACAGATCCAAACCGGGACAGCGCTGGGAACATCCAGTTTAGGATCAAAGTCTGGTGTCCATTTGTTGAGGTAAAGGCCCTTTGAGTCCATAAAATAGGGCCCGTTTCTTAAGATTAAGTCCTTATCCTCTTTGGATTCGAAGTGGAAAGTGAAGTACCCTTTCCCACAGAACCTGATGGAAATTTTCCCTTGGATCTTATCAGCCCAGTTTCTTTCGACCCATCTTTGTACTATTCTTAGAGAAGGCAAGAGGCCTGTGAATTTCCCAATGAGTCCTTTTTCGGCGAGAGACAGGGCCACCATGCGTGGCAAAACCGGTGGCAGTTGGACTTCCTGAAGCACATCTAGCTTCTTGACAAATCTTGATAAGGCGGGCCTGGAGCGCTGAGGGGGCAGAGATTTCACCAGTTCGGAAAAAGATTTCTGAGAATCGACCCCCTCCAGAGGCGGATTCGAGGGGGCCATGGCCGATGGCCTGCACTCAGGCAGGCGTAGTGTACACAGGGTTCAACAGTGGCTTGCGTGCGCAGCAGTCCGTTCTAAAAAAGTTAGTTGTTGAATTCTATACTTAATATTAGAAAGAAAACATTGATATTATTAACAAGCCAAAGTAGAGTACATTTAAGCAAATTTGGCCCTTAATATTCTTGCAACAATAAAGAGGGAAAGACGCATGGAAACCAAGAAAAGAAATAATTTAACATAAGAAACACATCACCAATTGCTTGACACGGGAATCTTGGAACAAAACTCTCTGTATTTCTGTAAATTGATCACTTTGAGTACAATCCACAACTTACATCAATGTACACCTCTTTTCTTCATACAAGTTCCAACCTTTACTAAGTCTTATTAAAAAATATTTATAGACTTGCTATTGAACTAACTTCAGATTCCAAAAAGGAATTGATTACAAAATAATATCTAAAAAAATTACATATAAAAATGAAACAGAACTAGAAAATAGAAATTCTGGACAAATTCGGTTGTTTATTAAATATTTGTGTGAAATTTGTTGCTGACTGTGACTATTTTTCGACTCCTTTTTTGTGTTTCGTGCCAAATTTATAGGTCTTCTATTTATCCTTATTCAACCAAATCCAATAATTGGTCCCATCGTTCTTCACCTGGCATAGAAAAATTTCACCATGTTTCTAAACCTTTCATCTACCTCATTGTAAGTTTGAAAAGTTGGTTTATTGAAAAACAAATGATGGATCTCATGATGTATGTTTAAATCAAATTGCAGGCCTTCCAAAAAGGCTTCTCCACTAATATCCCCCTTTGCCTTCACAAACTTAGATGCATCTGCAACTATGTTACATAACTGTTCTTGGTAATTTTCTAATGGATTCAATTTTCCATTAGAATTTCTGAGAGTTGGAAGTCCTTTTTCTTGCAACAAAGAAAAATTCTTATAATAATAAATCTTATGACATGTAGCTCTAATTCTTTACTCCTATTCTCCAATTACACCATCAGATTTTTCTTATACAAAACTCTTTTGACTTCTATTATCACTCTAAAATTTCCATGGAGTTGTTATCTCGTGTCAAAGAAATATTAGAGGTAACCACAAACCTACTTTTGAGATCAGGATCTAGCCTTCCTAATGCTCAGAGAGGGCTCTCTTTTTATGATTTAACTTTGTTTAGTTAATTGATTTTAGGATAGTTATTTAAGCTTTGATTGGGTTTTGATTTTGATTTGGTGGTGGAATTACTGAATTAGATGGATAGAGGGATGCCCTTTACCACTGGGCCATGGGGTCAAGTTTCAAGAAAACATGACTGAATCAAGTTCCAAAGATAGTGTTTACATGGCAAGGTAGCTAAGTAAATTCAGATCTTTTAGGATGGATGGTGAAGTGGCTTTCAATCGGGGTCAAGGACCAACTAAGGATTCCTCAAACCGGATTATGAGGGAAATGGTAGAGGTCAATCAAAATGAGGGAGCAATGAAGGATTCCCTACTCTGGATATTAGAAGAAAACATTAAAATGATTAATTGTTCAAGATAGAGTGTACTTAAAGATATTCTATAATAATATTCCAGTTAATTCATTCAATTTAGATAACATGCAAGTATGTGAAACACTTAAGTAGATAACAATTTGAAAAATAGAAAATACTTCACTGTAGTGGCCCAACACATGAATCTTGTAATGCAATGTCTTTATTACTCAGTTCAGTTCGCTGAATTGAAAAAATGGTACAATGAACCCTTAGATCAATAAAACTATAGAAATATCAAGCAATCCACCTTTATACTTCGAATTATGAAGTATTTATACAAAAAATTATTACAAAATATCCCAAACTGTTTTGGGAATTATTCAAGGAAACAAAGAAATCTTCGTGCAAGAAGATAGA
>APFE030429852.1:0-12410 GCA_000404065.3 Pinus taeda | reverse complement strand
GTATAAATCTGGAAGGTATATTGAAAAGAATTTGATAATACTGATTCACCCCCCCTCTCAGTATTATTTCCAACATGTTCTATGTTTCAGGCCTTGTTAAATGATTGGCATAGCTTTGCAATGCTAATGTCTCAGATTTATTTTGTTGGATCAGGTCTACTTCAAGAAGAATGTATGCATGGAACATACCTGAAGAAACTCCTTTAGAACTAGGTTATCAATATGTACACTTAAGGTATATAAATCACATGCTTCAAATCTTGTTGATTTTACGAATATTGTTCTAGTGATAGCGAAGTTGGCTT
Organism: Pinus taeda; assembly: GCA_000404065.3. NCBI lineage: Eukaryota > Viridiplantae > Streptophyta > Pinopsida > Pinales > Pinaceae > Pinus > Pinus taeda. The sequence continues at coordinate 12,105 of APFE030429852.1, read as the reverse complement.
CAATTAGTTGACCCTAAGAAAGAGGGCCACTAAGATCTATGGCGAGTGGATTTAGCCTTTTAAATTGTGAGGGATAATTCTTATGGGTGCCAAATGATTGTGATTCCCTCCGAAAGGTGATTTATCCACAAAACATGATAGAGAACCCTTATACTTGATGTCTATTGACCAACAACCAATGAAAGAGTACCATGTCACCATCCCTTGGGTTCTTAGCCGACTAACTGGGTTCTTCAACATCAATTTGGAATACGTCTTAAACTGTGAAGAACTACATTGTGTGCCACATGTTATTGGAAACATCTAGATGAAGATAATCCATTAAGGATGTTTCTAACATGATAATACAAGAATTTCCATGTCATTTTGAGCGACAAAAGGCATGATGAATCCTAGATTTTCTTGGGTTGGCATTAATGACAACTACCTATCAACATAGACAACATTTATTTAAACATGTATTTAGCCACTCCCTTTAAACATAAATCATTCATTCCATTAACCAAATCATAAGGAACTAAGAATTCATATGCCATGTTCTATTGGAAATTAACATAAGACAAGCCCAATATCAGATACTAGAATTTCACCCATTCTTTCATGAAAATACATATGAAGCTATATTCTCTGAAGTTCAACTAAATAGATCATTAAAACTATGGCTAGTTCATGATATTCACATTAAAGGAACATACACAATCATTAATATTTCTACCATTCAAGAGTTAAACCTTACTCGTCAATTTCTAAGAACTTAGAATCAACAAGGCATTCCATCAACACTTTAAACACATGCATAATATTCAGATGTACAAGAGCATGAGGAAATATTTATCTTAGAAAATGAGCCTAACAACTAAGATTAGGACTATGATTTTCCACCCAACCTTAGATCAGACTACATTGAATCCTTTCTTGCAACCAATCACCTTGATCTAGATTCCAAAGCTTGAGGAGGATTTCTCAAAGAATAAAACCAAAGATGCTAGTTGAAATAGGGAATCCAAAGGTTGAATCACATCCACCCACTAGCTAGGCACTTTCACAAGTTGAGACCAGTAATCTAGAGGCTTCTCCACCTTCACCCACTAGTATTCAGATCAGAAGTTGTTTCAAGGATTCCAGAGATCACCCACCTCAGTACCCAAAACTATTTGAATTAATAGGGTGAAACATGGAGTCTATAGGCCCAAACACCTCCACCCACCTGTCAAACAAGGGAATCCATAGGTCTCTCACCTCCACCCTCAACATGACAAGGGAAACCAAAGGTCAACACCTTCACCATCAATCAAACTAGGGAATCTAGAGGATCAACACCTCCACCCTCAATCAATAATCTTGAGCAACAGTTCCACCTAAGCCTGGGAGTCTATAACTAATTTTATGCAACCAAAAATATTCCATTCCACAACTCAGCAAGTACACAATTTGAATAAATTGTTTAAAACTTGAAAAGCACTCCATAAATTGATAAAAATTACTAAAATAAGTTTGCAACCCAATTCCATGTTCTCAAGTCAAAATTTGATTTCTAAAAAATAATAACATTCCTTGGCAAGCTAATTTTACTTTCCTTTATAGCAAAAAATTCAACAAAATACCCAAAAATCCTATTGTAGATTAATTGCAGTGTATTCTAGAGATGAGATATGATCCAATCTATTGGAAATACTAAGAGGGGGGTGAATCAACATTTCTTATCAATTAGTAAACTATTAAATTTACAAAGAATTAAAACATCAACACATCAAGAGAACAATGCAAAAGAGATATTTAGGTGGAAACATTTCCAGTAGAAAAACCACCGAACACTTTTCTAATAATTTTTATGAGTGAAAAATATGCTTCAGCTCCTACTAAAAAGGGTAGCCCCAACTCCCTAGTACTCTATAAAAGCATTCAATTTACTAGCTCCAAATGGAAGGGCACTCCAATTCTCTAGTTTTATCAGTTTCCACTGATACGATGTTCCAACACCCTGCAAGATCCAATTTCCATAGCACAACCTTGCCACCTTGAAATGTTACAAGGATACAACCTAAAGGATACTTCACTCTCCTACCTTGAAACAACCAACCCCCTGAGAAATGGTAATAAGGTAGATGGACAAATTATGAGTTTTCATACCAAGGACAGTGACCCACTTACAAATATATTTAATGTAACCCTTACTCCTAAACAAAAGAGACTTCTTCAAATGTTGAATAATGATGTGAAATTGAAAACCTTATTGCTAAAACAAAACAAACTTCTTCAAGTGGTATTAAAAGCCTTACTACTAAAACAATACAAGATTCTTTAGTTGTTGCAAGAATTGTGTAATTACTATGGCATACGCTCTAATTTTTCATACAAACAATTCATGTACCTCAACATACTCATGACTTTAAACTATGGCTTCCTTGCAAGAGTGACATCTTCTATTCCAACTATTGAAGATGATTGACCTATGCCATTACAATATCAAGTATTGATGGATTTTTTTCAATTGCTAAAGATAAATTGATTTTTCCTCAAGGATTTACGGACATCAATAGATACTATATGAACAAACCTTAAGCATAATACAAAATTTTCACAGTTGCCTTGATGGTTCAAAGTTAAGCTTTAGTAGCAACATTTTGATGAAGTACAAAATAGATTACTGTAGAAATGATACAAGGAGGCCTTCAAATATGAACTTGTTTCAGTGTAGAAGCTTCAAAACTTATAAAAGGTGCAAATACTTCAAGCACTCACAGGTTTGATGACAACATTACATTTTTTACTTGAAGATTAAGCTTCATTTGATTTATCTTGCACTTTGAACTAGGCCTTAACTTCTCAACAATTTGGAATAGTTGAATAGTCTCCAATGTACGTTAATGAAAAATATATCAGTTGATTCAATGAATCTTGTTTAGATGTCACAAGATGGGCCAACATATGTTAGAACTAAAAATAAGTCTCGAATTCATTTTCTTGACCCTCTGGTTAGGGCATCACAAATTAGGCTTCAAAGAGACTTAAATAAAGGAGAAAATGTATTGCCTTTTGAACCCTTTGATGAATCAACCTTAAAAATTCTTAATTGCTACTCAAAGATATCTGATTAGGGCACATCGTATAAAGTTGAGATAAGAATAAATCAAATGCTTTCCATTGTGGTTATTTGGGGTTTGAACTTGTTTCAGAATAGTGCATAGAACAACATTAATGTATCCTTCATGTCTTGATTCTATAACAATAATGTGTTCCCTAACATGCTGGAGGTGCCTTAGGTCTACAAGAGTTTGATAGGGTCAAAATTCTCCATATGTCTTCACTAATAGGATAAGGACTTCCTAAAGTCTACATCTAAGTATAGATTCAATAGCCATGCCAAAGAGGCCACACCAATCCCCACGAAATTTTTAGTGAATTATGAAATACTAAGCCCTCAATGTCTCTAGTTAGGGCTTTGAAACATGCCACAACAAAATTAAAATAAGTATTTAATGAGCTCAAAAATTATTAGTGAAGCCAACAATCCATATGAACTAGCTCACATGGTCATATCAAAAATCATGCATGAATTTCTCCACAATTTGATACATGTCTACCTAGATTAGCGTGCAAAGGAGGCCAAACAATCCTTCTCTAGGAGCCAAAATTTATTTCTTCAACCAAGGTATGGAAATGTATCAAAATAGGGTCTGATATTTTTAGAGCTTTCTCATATTCATGCCCTAATAGAGGGTTGAAAATTATTCATAAAGAGCCAAAAATTATGGCATGGAGGCAGGATTAATAGAGAGAATTATCCTTGTAAAAAAAAGAGAAACAAACCCTGTGAAATCCTTATCAAAACATTACAAGTGAATTCTCAATGAAGATTGACCTTGTATTTGAATTTCCATGACTACTCCATGTCAAGATATTGAAGAGCGAATATCAAAAGATCAGCGTTCAATTTTCTTTCTTTATGAAGAAGATGAGTCCCCTTTATATATATTTGAAGGGTGTCATATGTGGGAGATGACTTATATAATTTGGAGGGAAAGATTTGAAATTTAAAATTCCAAATTGGAGCCAAAAAACCCGTCTTAAATTCCAAGCCAACTTGGTTTAGAATCCCACCATAAATTTTTTTTCCATAATAATATTTTAAATCATTCTTAAATAAAAATCCTTTTTGATCCTCGCAACTTGAATCATGCACTAGCCAATTCTAACTTGCTACCTCAACTCCTTTTGGGGACTTTGACCACAAGAGGGGGATTCATCTTTGAACAAGCATATCCCTCAAACCATGAGGACACTTGTGGCATGACACATATCCTCAAAATTGGCATGACGAGGAAAATCCAATGAAGATGACCTAGACCCAAAATATTCTTAATATTACTTGTAATTTGTGTCATAAAAGGCAAGACATGTTCTAATATTTCTTGGGTTGACATCAATTAAAACCATATTTCAAAAATCTCTCCCTTTGTCATTGATGGAAACACATGTATTCCCCCTACGATCAATGCTCCCCCTAATGCCATGCCTATGATCTTCTTAACCTATTTTCTCTCCCACTTTGACATCAATGGCAAAGTGTGGCTCCCCATAACAAGTTTCCCACATCTCCTTTCTTGTAACATGCATTTTCGCCCCTTGCTTTCTTAGCTTGATGGAGTGCATATCAACATGAACCTAGTGGAATTCGAAGATTCTTTTAGAGATACTAAAAAGTCTCTCTAGCTAGATTTTTGGTGAAGATGTTGGCTATCTTCTCCTTAGTTCCAATGTAATCAACATTGATATGCTTTTGTACAACTTGTTTCCATAAAAGAATATATTTAATAGGAATGTGTTTTGTTTTTGAGTGCATGACAGGATTCTTGGAGAGGCTTATTGATGAGCCCTAGAAATGGGTAACTATATGGGCTCATTTTGCCTCTTATTTTGACTTAATCCACCATTCTCATTAGTTTGTTGCATGTTTTTGAATATATTTATGCTAATAGAGTGAATTGGGTTAGTCGCTTTGCGATGTAGTCTAATGAGTGTTTATTGCAGATTTTTTGGACAATTTTGGACAAAGACAAGGAACTTATGAGCAAATGGTAGCCAAACTCAAGGAAAATAGGGAAGAGGACTTGTAGGGAGGGTGTCTCCTTCATTAATGACCCTTTCCTCAAATCCTCCATCAACAACTCAGAGCACAAAGGCCCACATTGACGATTCCAAGGGGCAGCCGAGCAAGTCAAGTAGGACTGCTGTTTATCTTCAGTTCTAGGAAGCCGAGTTCCTAGATTTTAGGAGGACTGTTGGGAGTCCCCATTTGTATAAATAAGAAGGCTTCGAGCTTCAGTAGGTTAGCTAGTTGTTAGTATATTTTCACACTTTTGTGCAGTACATTGGTCAGCTTATTTTCGAGTTCTTTTTGAAGACATTTTATGCGATGTAACTGCTATTTTTTGATAAATGAAGATGAAACATTTTTTGAGCCAGTGCTGATCTCTTTCAGAGGGCTGAAGCTCTTGGGTTAGGGATCAACCCAAGCTTCCTAGCACCTTCTTTGTGTATTTATATGTTTTCTTGCTTCCATTTATGACTTAATTTATGTTGCATAGATTCATCTTACTTTGTTAAGTTAGGTTGCTTTTGATGATTAGCATAGTTTGTTTTGTATCAGTTGTGCAAGTAGGTTGCTGTAGTGACAAAATAATATTCAAAAAGGCCATATCAGGCCCTGATCTCCTTTCTCCCTTCTTGGGACTATGATTTGAGGTCAAGGCATTACTGCTGCCACCAAAAACACAGTTTTTGCTCTTTCATGCAACTAATACTGTGATAACTTGATTTGGACAATTTGATAGTAGCTTAGATGCACATCCTTAGATAATATCCTATTCATTTTCCATAGTTCTCTCACATGCTTTTCTGTTCATAAGGTATTGTTCAGCATTTTTCCGTTTTTAGATCAGAAATTAGGTTAAGCTAGACAAAACTCTATTTTTAGTTTTTTCCTTGGTCAAGTTTTGATAAGTGAATGTGTAGATCTCTTGCAGGACATCTCAGCTCACCATCTCTCCATGAAACAGCCAACACCAGCTTGCTTCTCCTAGATTTCCCAACTCATTCACAACATTTCACCAATCTGCCCTAATTTCTGTGTTCTTTCCATAAAGTTGTTTTCTTTCCATTTGAACAAATCCAACCATCTCCTTTGTCCCTGATCCTCCTTGACAAGTTCTAGACTCCTCATCACCTTCATCCAGCCTTCATTTCCCCTTTCCCATCATTTTTCCACCTTCAAACCTCCAAAAACCACTTTCGGCCTCCTCCTGTAGAACCTCCTGTAGATTCCTTGCAGCCTCCTGTAGAATTCCCTTTGAGTGATTTTTCGAAGTCTGATTACAATTGAAGTCCTCAGAAGGGTACTAAGGGCTTCTTAGGACCTCTCCACACCTTTCTCACCTTCTGCAAAAGCTAACTCCATTTTCCTTTGCCACCAAATCTCTGCACAGTCACACCCAGTCAAATCACAAGCATAATAATTCCACATAAAAATACTCAAAAGTACAAAAAGATGATTTCTTCTCATTTCTCTTCAGAAGTAGCTTGAATAAATTCAATTTACCTTTTCAGTAGTTAATGGCATGCACTTCATTAGTTTCCATTTCTTTTCTTGCAAAAATAGGGTTAGTGAGTAAACTAGGGTTTGCTAGGGTTTGTGTTTCATTTCAGTTTTTTTTTATCTTTCTACAAGTAGAATAGCCCCTGTAGAGTTAGCTTTCTTCCATCACAGTAAAAGCTTCTTCTGAGAACTCATATAAGTTGTCCTAAGCTCCTAGGAAACTTGCGCCAGTTGATCAAGTGACAGCCTGTAGTAAGAGCTAGTACTTGTGCATACAGCACCATCGCTTCCAAGTTTGTTACGAACTACTGGGTTGATAAAAGTAAAGAAGGAAGCCCCAGGAGGTGTAGCATGATTATTGCAATACTGCATGACACCATTCTTTTTGGCGCCGCTGCTGAGGAAGAATCAGAGTATTTTCTTCTATTTTCTACTGCAACATTCTACTAAGTAGTTTATTTCAGCAAAATTAGAGTAGTTGTTTCATTTCCATTCTACAATTTCAATTATACAAAAGTAGAATAGGCATTTCTTTCTTTTGTTTCAATTCTGCAATTTCCATTTCAACAAGTGTAGACTAGGCATTTCCTAATTTCATTTCAATTCTGCGATTTTCATTCTAGCAAGCGTAGATTAGTCATTTCCTGCTTTCATTTCAATTCTGCAATTTCATTTCAGCAAGCATAGATTAGGAATTTCCTTGCTTTCATTTCAATTCTGCAATTTCCATTTCAGCAAAGTAGATTAGTCATTTCCTTGCTTTCATTTCAATTCTGCAATTTCCATTTCAGCAAAGTAGATTAGTCATTTTTTTTCTTTCATTTCAATTCTGTAATTTCATTTCAGCAAGTTCATTTCAGTTAGTTGCAATTTGTTGTTCAATCCATTTCAGTTTTGTAGGTACAAGCATAAAAAAAACAAAAAAAATCACCCAAAAAAAAAAGAGATTTCCTTTCATGCCTCGTAGGAACTGAGACAATTCAGGAAAATGCCTACCCAACACCTCCACCACATCACTAAGTCACCCTTCTCTCTTCTTTGGTGGCAATGATTCAGAAGAACCTATAGGTGAATCTCTAAAGATATATGAAGATCCTATAATAGAAGAAGAGCAAAAAACCATTCCTCCTGAGACCAAGGATGATGACAGAAATGTTAGAGGAAATGGGGAAAGAATAGAAGGTGCCTTTCCTATCTGAGAGACCAATGGGGACACAAAAATGAAAAACATAAGTCCTTCAGCCTTACCTCACTTCCATGGATTGACTACTGAAGATCTTGGTACCCTTTTGTTTGAATTTGTTGTTCTTTGTCGAACCTATGACTATGCAGAAGACGAGTAGAAGTTGAAACTGTTTCTTCTACCATCAAGAATGGAGCATTGCGCTAGTTCATGGGGTTACCTGGAAACAATATCACCACTTGGGCTCAGATGCAGCAAGCCTTTAACAACAAATACTGGGACTATTGTAGGTCAAAGGATACCAAGGAAGAAATCTTCTGAATGACCATCGGAAGTGATGAATCTTTAGAAGACTATGAAGAGAGATTTCAACTCAATTATAAAAGGGCTAGGTGCACACTTGACCCCAAATTTCTGAAGTTGGTCCTACTCAGAGGAGTCCCTGAAGACCTTCTAGATACCCTCGATTTTCTGGTTGGGGGAGACATCTACCAACCACCTTATGATGACATAAAGACTGTGTTTAGAAACAATTCTAGGCTAGCTAGAAAGAGAGGTAGGGGAAGTCAACCTTTAGCCAATACTCCCTCATCTAGTTCATCTCTGAGAAATGAACTTGAGAATTGGCTGGAAGATTTCAAGAGTGAGATGAGACAAACTCTTGCCATACAAATGGATACCTTGCATATCAAAAGGAAGCAAGAAGAAGCCGAGAGATATTTGGCCATATTTTTTCCCAGATGCACTAGAAAGCATCCTAGGAACGCATGTCCATTGCACTCTATAGAAGTGTGGTTAGTCTGTGAAGAAGACCATCCTACAAATCATTTCCCTTCCTTGTCCAAAATTAAAGTTGCATAACAGGGGATTGAAGCAACCACTGAACTACTCTATTTCATGAACCAAAGGAGGCCACATGGACCCAAAACTTACCGGCAGGGAATGCAAGGGACATCCCAGGCCTATTACAACCCTAATCAAGCCACTTCCATGCCTTCTTGGGGCTTCCCTTCTCATCCTTCCTGGTCCACACCCCCTCCTTGGTCGTATCCACCTCAATACCAGGCTCCACTAGTTGCTCATTCATTTCACTCTTATGCTCAGCCACAACCTCAGTGGAATGCACCTCACTAGGGGTGGAGGCTCCAGTACGACTCTCCTTCCACTCTTTTGCCTCCATCGCCTATTCAACCATGACCATTACCTCTTGATCCACCAAGACAACCCCAAATACCTTCTCAACGGAACCCAAACCCCAATAACAGATAGGCCCAACAGGTATATAGTGGAGAAACATCATGTTCGACCTATGCTGTGGAAATTTAGGAGATTAACCTATGATCTAGGAAGGTTCTCTCAGATAGCCAACCTCCTCCTAAGGAGGATGAGGAAGAAAAATAGGAAAGTGAACCAAAATCCATTCCACCCTTTCCTGAGAGATTAATTGGAATCACACAACCGACCCCGGAAGAAACTAAACTTTTGGGAGAATTGAAACAGTTATGTGTAAAGATACCACTTCTCCAAGCCATAAAAGGTGTGCCTTTATACAACAAGATGATCAAGGAGAAGTGCTTCAGGCACCCAGGCAGGCGCAAGAGAGATGCTCCAACTATCAATGTCATAGGACAACTGTTTGACCTGATGTTGGGGCAGGTAATCTGTCCGAAATATCTGGACCCTGGTAGTCTTGTAGTCGATGTCCACATCAATGGCACTGTAACCCCCCATACTCTGATTGATCTAGTGGCTGCCATTAATGTGATGACCAAGGACACTATGCTTAAGCTCAACCCTCAGGGTTCCCTAAGAAAGACCACAACAGTACTGCAGTTAGAAGACCGCTCCACTATGACCCCTGAGGGGATTGTGGAAGATGTAATGGTCTTGATTGATTCCTGGGAGTACCCTACTAATTTCCTGGTTCTCTAGCCAAAGGCAAAGCTCACTGGGTATCCACTCATCCTGGGAAGGCCTTAGTTGGCCATTGCAGATGCCTACATCAGTTATCGAGTTGGGAACATGACAATCAATAACGGGCATATGTCCAAATAGCTAGTCCTATATCCTCCTGCCCAACCTCTGTTAGAACATGATTTACCTCTCTGGTTGGAGGAGGAAGATGAGGATGAAGTCTATTTCGCACCATTGTGTACATTAGAAGCTACCATGGGGGGCCCACAAACTGAGGATGATCTTATTGAAAACTTGATTCAGAATCCACCCCCGAGTGTGTTGCCATTAGAAGAATTGGTGGAAGAAGCCTAAGCTAATCCTTTAGTTGATCTCTGTGTGGCTAATTCAACCTCTCTTCGAGTTAAGAATGTGGAATTTGGCCCTGAAATATTTTTGAAGATAAACTCATCCCTATCCACCTCTGAGAAGAAAGAACTATGTAGCTTATTGAAAAACCACTTGGATGCTTTTGCTTGGAGCTATAAGGAGATGAAGGGAGTCCACCCTTCAGTCTATACTCGTCACATTTACATTAAAGAAGATTCTAAACCAATCAGGTAGACTCAAGGGAGGATGAATCCAGCCCTTAAGGACATTGTCAAAGAATAACTGCAAAAGTTGCTGGATGCAGGATTCATCTACCCCATCTTTGACAGTGAATGGGTCTCTCCTTTGGTACTAGTGCCAAAGAAAAATGGGAAGTGGAGAATTTATGTAGATTATCGGGAACTAAACAAGGCCACCAAGAAGGACCATTTCCCTTTGCCTTTCATATATCAAGTGTTAGATGGCCTAGCAGGGAAGAAGTTCTTCTCCTTCCTAGATGGGTTTAGTGGGTACAACCAAATCCAAATCAGCCCAGAAGACCAAGATAAGACCACTTTCACTTGTCCTTATGGTATGTTTGCATACCAGGTCCTTCCTTTTGGGTTGTGCAATGCTCCCGCCACTTTCCAGAGAGTAGTACTAAGCATATTTGTTGAATTGGTTCATGACTCAGTGAATATCTATATGGATGAATTTACCCCTTATGGTTCTAACTTCCAAGAAGTTGTGACTAACCTAGGAAAAGTTCTAGCCAAGTGCATTGAAATGAACTTTTCCCTCGGTCCTGAAAAATGCGAATTCCTGATGACTAAAGGGACTGTGCTAGGACATACAATTTCTTAGCAAGGATTACAGGGGGATCCCAAGAAGATTTCCATCATCTAAAGGGTCCCACCTCCTCAAAAGGTAAGAGATGTCCAGAGTATCCTAGGCTTAGCAGGGTATTATAGAAGATTCATTAAGGAATTTAGTAAGCTAGCCTCTCCATTGTTTGGTCTTTTGGGAAAAGATGATGAGTTCATATGGACTAACAACTATTAAGAGGTTTAGAGAGAAATTTCGGAAAAATCACATAAAAAATCATTTGTCGACGCGTTTCGAACCAGCTAGTGTGGTTCATTGTCAGGACAAGTTGAAGATCCAATCTGAGCGATGCAATAAATAGGGACAACAGGCCATTCCAACAGCTAAATTGATAAGGTAACGGTTAACTGGACCTCTAACAGCTAGGTTTGACCAGGCCCCAGGGGGAGGGACCTAAATTTATTTAATTATTATATATATCCATTTTTTGATTATTATATAAATATAATTATTACTAATATTAATATATTTATTTTCCATTATCCTTATATTCATTATTTATTTAAATATTTAGAATGGTAAATATCATATATTATTTCTAAATCAAGGACCTAATTTAATTACTATTTTATTAATATATTTATTTATTTTAATATATATTTACCATAAAAATCATTAATAATAATATCAATATTTACCCTTATATTGGGATGAGGAAATAAAATGGTAAATATTTCTATTCTCTCCCATTAACTCATATATTATATATAACATAAATATAAATATGATATATAATATTAAATATCTCCGCAGTAAATATTATTATTACAATACCATTACCCAATAATAAATATTATCTATAATAAAAATCTAATGGTTAATATACCTATTATTTTTAATTTTAGAACCTAATTCAATTATTATTTTATTAACATATTTATTAACATATATTCCTTAATAACCTACGCAAACACATTTTTTTAATCATATTTACCTAATATATTATTAATATATACCATTCTATTAGGATGGGTATTACTTATTAGAATAAGATGGTAAAATCTCGAACTTTTTTATTTTATTAATCTATTTATTTATTCTTTAACATGTACTTACCTTAACAACTTTTTATCATTCTTAATATTATTACTAATATCAATGATTACCATTATATTAGGATGAGAATAATATATATAATTGAAATGGTAAATAATTATCTTATCTACCCATTTAACTAAAT
>APFE030429845.1:0-12664 GCA_000404065.3 Pinus taeda | reverse complement strand
GTGGTGGGCATTTTGCAGCTAAGCGGACAACGTTCAAAGTTCTAACTCTTGGATACTACTGGCCATCCATTTTCAAGGATGCCAAGAAGTATGTAAAGAGTTGTGACATTTGCCAAAGAATGGGCAGGCCAACAGCTACCAATGAGATGCCTCTTCAGCCCCAAGTTCACCTAGAGCCATTTGAAAAATGGGCTCTAGACTTCATAGGACCTATCAACCCATCCTCCAATGGTAAGAAGTACATCTTAGTATGTACTGATTATGTCACAAAGTGGGCTGAAGCAAAAGCACTGGTAAGAGCCACCGAACACACAGTTGTCAATTTCTTGTTTGAAGAGATTTTTGTTAGATACAGAGTGCCAAGGGAGATAGTAACTGATCAATGTACCCAATTCACCTCCAAGTTAGTCAAGGATATCACAGACAAATATAAGATCAAGCATAGGAAAAACACACCTTACCATCCACAGGCCAATGGGCAGGTGGAATCTACAAACAAAACTTTGGAGGGTATTATTACTAAAACTGTTGCCATGAACAGGAAGAATTGGGAAGAAAAGCTCAAAGATGCACTCTGGGCTTACAGAATCACCTGGAAGGATACTACGGGATTTACACCGTATCAGTTGGTGTACGGCAAAGAGGTAATGCTTCCTATTGAGTTTCAGATCCACACTTTTAAACTGGCTGCTGATTTACAGATTGACTTGGATGAGGCACAAAAAGAAAGAATCCAGCAGCTTAACCAACTGGATGAAATGAGGCAGCAAGCAGAGGAGACCACCATCCTCATACAAAAGCAAAGGAAGCTGGCATGCTGCACATATCAAGAAGAAGCAATTCAAGGAAGGTGACTGGGCTCTACTTTTTGACTCTAAGTTTAGAGACCATAAAGCCAAGTTTACCACCCATTGGATGGGCCCCTACGAAATTGTTCAGGTTTATGACAATGGATCTGTGAGGCTCACAACTATTGATGGAGAAGGCCATTCCTTTACTGTCAATGGTCATCGCCTGAAACTTTATACCAAGCCCATCAGCAAGGAAGATTTTCTACACACAGTTTCTCAACAAAGTGAGGTTGAGATACTGCAGCCCTCAGCTGCAGTCTCCCTGCCTTAGTTCATTTTCTTTCAATTAAAAAAAAAAAAAGGGGTTAGATGTGAAAACCAGTTTCTGGCACAATCTAACCTTGAATTCCTACTTGAAAACCAATTCATTGGCGGGTAAGAATTCTTTTTCTTTCTTACTGTTTCATGTTTCAGCTAAATATTGACTTGAGGACAAGTCAAAATTTTTGTGGGGGAGAGGAGCATCAGTATTCTTATTTTCTTATCTCTCCATTTGTAAAGAATTTTTATTTTTTTTTATCATTGTAAATTTTCCAAACAGTTTGTTCCACCATTCCAGACTTCAATGAATAAGCTGTCTTGTCATTGTTTTATATCAGAGGGACCTGGTTGTAAATATCATGTAGGGGGACCTGTTCTGTCTAAGAAGACCATGCTACCAGCACCAGCAGTAATATCAGCAGTAAGGGACCTGTTTAGACATACAAAAGGGACCTGTTAGGAGATTGATACTTCAAAAGAAAATCACTTCGATACAGCTTCAGCAAGTTTCTACAAAAGCAGGATCAAGACTTCATCAAGACTTCATCAATCAAGCACCCAAGCTCAGCAGCACCTGCATGCACACAAAGAATTGCATGAACATCTTCAGCACTGCAGAGGGACCTGTTGCATACCTCAAGGGACCTGTTATGAACAGCAAAGAAATCAAACAACAGTCAAAAGTTAGCTCTACTCAGCATGTCAATGCAACAGCAGTCAAACAGTGTAATGTATTCCTTGTTTTTAACACTTAATTTCTTAGATTAATTTTTATGTTAATTCTAATAGCTGTGACTGTTATAATTAATTCCAAAGGCACATTTTCCCATCCTCTCTTATTCCCCTAATTCTTCCCTACCCCAACCTACTTCCTACTTTAAAATTCATTCACCCCTCACTCCAATATTCCCTAAGCATCCTACAGCCATTTACCGCCATATCCACTTCCTAAATCTACACCTCCCATTAGAAGAGTACCAACAGGACACGTGGCAATATTTTTGAAAAAATTAATAAAACAAAAAAATTAAAAAAGGGTAATTATACCAAGGCAAGCGACAGCAGGCTTATTCATTAAGTTGCATGGGCCGAATGATGATTCACCACCCGACGTACATACACCTCTCAGCGCTCCTATCATAACATTTATGCAAGTGATACTATCATTATTCCTCTGTTTTGAGATTGAATACATTCTGAATCGAGCTTCATTAACAAAGGAGAAAACAGTGGTCATTTTACTCGTTCTCAGGATTATATATGTTGGTGTATAACTCCATTTGCATAAGCTTCCACAGCAAGGACCGAGGGCAGAGAACGCATCCGGTTTCGAATCTCGTCGAGCTACATAACAAACCGACCCAGCATTACAGTGAACATTAAAGGAGCGACTATCTCAGGTAATAAACTCAGACTTCCTTGTCAAATTCGCAAGTTAGGAAGCTCGACCCTCTGCCAAGATGACAAATAGGGTCGAGCCAAATGTATTTGATAGCTCTCAGTACCACGAGGACTGTATTTCGATTCTGAGGGAAATACAGTGGCTACCCTTTTTAGAAAAATTCCATGGAAGCAACAAAGAAGTTGCCAAGCAATTTGCCTTCACGTTTAATGGGGAGAAAGCCTTGATAGGCACTTTCTCATTCAGGGTCTCAGAGGACACCATTGCCCAAGCAACAGGGGTTAGCCCAGAGGGAGAAAAATACTTCAAAACCAAACAGTTCAAAGAAAAATCGTGGACCCAATTCATGTCCAGGTCACGAGTCTCAGCGGTAAACTGGAAGAAGGGCGTCCCAAGAAGTTGGCTAGTGCATCCTTGGGACGAAATGGTTTACATACTTCAGAAGTTTGTGACCTGTGAGGGCCGCTACAGCATTGTCTATTTGTATCACATCAAGTTGTTGCTGCACATAAAGAAACAATGTGTCATAAGTTTACCATATTTATTATTGCAGAGCCTAACCAAGATGTCCAAAACCATTCAGAAGCAGAAAGGAAACGAGGACAAAAGTTTATACCATCTTGGTTTAATCAAAATTCTCATTGAAGATGAAATGCAAAGAAGAGGGAAAACATGGAAGGAGTTCTTAGTTGCCAACCAAATCAGGGATGAGGAAGACAAAGAGAAATCACAAGAGAACTCAGGGTTTATGAAAGACATTGATGAGGAGATTCCAGCATCATCCAGAGCTAACAAGATACCCCCACCTGTGAGCAGCATAAGGACCAGACAAATGAGAAAGGAAGATGCAAAAAGGGCAGAACAAGACAAA
Organism: Pinus taeda; assembly: GCA_000404065.3. NCBI lineage: Eukaryota > Viridiplantae > Streptophyta > Pinopsida > Pinales > Pinaceae > Pinus > Pinus taeda. The sequence goes on along the minus strand of APFE030429845.1, from coordinate 9,279 downwards.
GTCTTCACCACTTACTCAAGAAGAACGAGAAGGGCATCGAAAGTTCAGTTACAAGAAGAATCTAATGCACCTATACAGATGGACATTCAGAGCAGTGATCATTCACGACCAGGGCCAGGAGCCGATGTGGATATTGAAAGCCATTCACCCCCAGGAGCTGATATAGAGGTCGAGAGCAATAACAAATAGGAAAGAGGGTCACCACCTCCCAGTAAGAAGCAAAAGAAATTAGAGAGACAAATCGAAAAACTAAAAGAGGAGCTCATGGAGGCCAATATGTTAGAGAAAGTTATTAAAAAGGAAAATGAAATGCTCCGTACACAGAGCAAAGAAATTCAAAAGAAAAATGAAAAGTTAAAAGAGCGGGTTAATGAGCTGGAAGCTGAGCAGACAGACATTTGCAGGTGGGCCACCAAGTGGTACAACCAAAAGAAGACCCTCAAGGAAAAGTACAGAAGACTGAAGCAAGAGCTCCATGAACAGAAAGATGCCCAGGTGAAGAAGAACGTAGACACATTACTCAAGGCAGCAGAGGTACAGGCAGGGACCGAGTTTAAAGGAAGCACTTCAGGGTTAGCATGAGGACATGCTAAGTCATTAATTCGGGGAGAGATGTTGGTACCATTCTATGACCCCTTTTTCCCTCCCAAAACATGACCATTTCCTACCTCTTTTCATCATTTATCCCTCAAATGCCTTGGAAATTAATTAATTAATAGTTTTATAGTTGTTGAATTGCATTTAAATTGATTTAGGGGTTTTGTGTTAATAAATTAGGATTTTTGGCCTAAATAACTACAGGAAGTCTCAACAACCTGTAAATGGCTTATCATTTGACATGTGGCATGACAGCCAGGCCAGAGCGAAAGGTATGGGCGAAAAGTGGAATGTCCAAGCATGGACAAGCACCTATCCCACAGCGGAAACATCCCTCCTATATGCGCGGTCAACGCCTGGTCAACTATGGCATGTTGGCACAAAGGCAGCAACAACACTCAGTTACAGTCAATTCGATTTTTAGTTGTTTCCTAGTTTTTATATGCGTAAGTTAGGATAGGAACATCTTTTCGTTTTTGTAAAAGCAGCAACAGCCGCCCATGGATAAACATCCATTTTTCAAAGGATGTGAATGTATGTAATTAAAAGGCCGAACCTGGTTATATGTTAGTTTACCTTTTTGATACTTCAGACCTTTACGTTTTATATACATTTCTTGTCGCCTCAGAACAGAGCTTTTGATTTAATATAAGATTGCATTATAATCTCTGTGCGTTGTTTGATACTGTGATCGTGGAGTAACAATCTCGGTGTGCCAAGAACGCGGACGGGCCCTGCGTGTATGGTATACCGATATTTTAATTATGTTTACATTGTATTTACATTGTGATTTTAATTAGATTTTACAGTCAAGCGTTTGAATGGTATTTGATATCGATTTATATGCTCAGGGATTTGATTGATGCTTACGTTTGTGTTTATGAATGCGCTGTTAGATGTCTGTGTATGTGCTTGAACAAACCCTCATCTGGATTGTGAATCACATCCTGTAAAGGATTCGATCCAGGGTTGCTTTGTAAAGCACTGATATGGATGATGCTTATGATTTTTACTTTGCATGCTTACAATAAATATTCATGACTGTTGAGTGCCATTAAACAGGGGTTTCATGTTTGGTGTCTCTGTAAGGGGACCGAAGCCTTTAAATATAGTGATACACAGCATGTTATGGATTTCATTTTAGTTGTTAATGACATATGGTTTGATGCTTAGTTAAAGCTTTGATTGATAGTTTAACATTAGATCTAGTCTCAGCACTGTACTTAGGAATCATAGGCCTAGAGTAGATCCTTTATGTCTATATATTTTAGGCACACGCCTCTAAGTATACGCACCCTGGTTGATAATAAATTTAGCCCAATCTAGCACCCTAGATAGGACACTACAGTTATCTACTGAACAGTGTCCCAAGGCACAAGAAGAGAAAGAGGACATGTCTCGTGTTCCATATGCAAGTGAAGTCGGTAGCCTGCTGTATGCAATGGTCTATACTAGACCAGACATTGCACATGTAGTGGGAGTATTGAGCAGATTTATGTCAAAACCAGGGAAGGAGCATTGGACAACAGTGAAGTGGGTTTTCAGGTATTTGCGTGGCACTAGTGAATATGGTTTGTGCTACCAAGGAAGACCAGGATTGGACAAAGTGTTGGATATTCATGGCTTTGTTGATGCAGATTGGGCCGGAGATTTGGATCAAAGAAGATCTACAAGTGGGTATGTGTTTAACCTATTTGGAGGTGCAGTTAGTTGGATGAGTAAGAACAATCTGTAGTGGCACTATCAAATACAGAGGTAGAATACATGGGAGCCACTCATGCAAGCAAGGAAGCAGTTTGGTTGCAGAGATTGTGTTCAAGTATGGGGTTAGTACAGGGAGCTATAAGGATAGACTGTGACAGTTAAAGTGCAATTTTATTGGCAAAGAGCCCTGCATACCATTCAAAGCCAAAGCACATTGAAGTTTAGTATCACTTTGTGAGGGATATGATAGAAGACAAAAAGGTGTTGCTGATAAAGGTGGACACTTTGAAGAATACTGCAGATGCATTGAAAAAATATGTGAGCTCTGAGAAGTTCTCTTGGTGTAGAGAACAATTGGGCATTGTAGGGTTGGATAAATGGACTAAGCTCTCTTGTGGCCCCCTGTGGAAAGAAAACAACAAGTGGGAGAATGTTGGGTTGTGTTATATTCTTTCCATGACTAGCCCACGTAGTTAACGGGGGGGGGTTAGAAGGGGGGTGGAGCCCCCGATTTGTTATACCATTTGCGTAGTGGGTGTGGTCACAGGGTTTTTGAGGGGTGCAGGGAACCCCACTCTATGGGGTTCAGGGCAACGCCATGGAAAATTTTGTTTTTGGACGCTATATTAGGTTGGGCAGACCTACCTATGGTTTTATGCATCATTTTTTGCACATGGTTTTGGATGCAATGGTTTTCGGTCCATGGTATTGGACGCGATGGTTTTTGGTCCATGCTATTCGATGCTTCGGCATGTATAAATATGTATTGTAACATTGAAAGGAACATAATGAAAAATCAAGTTGGTAGTCCCAATTTTTGGATCCAAGCGAAAATCTTTGTGTATGTGTTTTATATGTTATGCTCTCGCATTGTTTATTTTCTATGTTTTAGAATTCGTATGCAGGTAATTTCTGTACGGGGTTAAAACCTACATAATTAAGATATTGAGACCTCAAAAGTGGAGAAAGAGGCAAGTAACTAAGGTAGGTAACTAGTTTTTAATTTTGTTAAATTTTTTTAAGAAGTTAACCTTGCAATGTAGTAGCAGTAGAGGAAGATGTTGACTATAGTAATGAAGGTTGCAACAGGAAAATAATAAAGTTTTTAAAGTGCGTGGCAAGGAAACCTTGAAGAAGAAAAATTTTAGAAGCATAGAAGTGTTCTAGATGATGTTGGAAGTACTCTATAGAATGGGAGAGGTGAGAAAGAGGTGATAAATACTGCAAATGCTAGAGAAGAGAAATGAGTTCTCAAGAAGTTCGAGAGTAGGAACACAAATAATACCAATATCCCAAGCCTAGGAGAAGTAGGTGAGGTATTCAATAACAAGCAAAGGAGAAGACTTGTCAGAAGGGATTGAATGTAGCTCATGGTGTGTGAGTGGAAGGTCACAAGAAGGAGTTGTCGTTGTTATAAAAACCTCCAAAATTTTGGCCTATATCCAAATTTTAGACTCTACTATGAATTTTCATATTGGCATCACAAGTATTAACATCCATAACACGTGTTTTCTCTAAGTGACCTTGTCCCTTTTAAAAGAAAATCAAGGTGTCTTCTTTTATCATGGAAAGCATCACACATTGCACATATGTAGTTTTGGTTTGTTTCAAGGGGTAACCTTGGTGTTAATGCATCATTAGTATCATGTAGAAATGTATCGCACTCATTCCCAAAGTATCAAGCAGTGTTTCACAAGTGTCATCATTGTCATTGCAAAGTGTACTTTTAGTGTCGCACTTGGGAAAAGTTGTCGCAATGTCGTTGCATTGAGGGAATTATGTTGTACATGTGTTACGATTGATTAATGTTCTTTCATCAATTATTCTAAGTTTTTGATCATGTTCAGGTTTTTTGATTGTTCATGTTACGCAGTAATTTGTCACCGTTGGTCACCGTCCCTGTCACCTTTGCTTTCGCGCATTGGAGGACACATTTATGGACCTGTGACCAGTGACACAACTTAAAAACACTTGCATTGGATTCTCCTAAGTATGAACTTCAAACTCCCTGAAGACACCTTTTGCAGATTAGCCCTAAAAAGTGCCCTTTTTCCATTAGCGCGGGTCCACAGTGTCTTACCCGTGCCAATGACTCAGTTCCTCCAAAGAGGGCGCGCCCATGGACGCTCTGTCATAGAGCAAAGCCCGCGCCACCTAAATTTGGTTATGATTTTTGGCCAGCGCGCACTGAAGTGTTTTTGCCTTCTTTGTTCATCCAGTTCTCTGGGGAAAAATCTCATGGAAGTGGTCGAGTGTCATCTTTTTATCCATGACAACCAAGTTCAGTGGTTATTCTGGGACAATGCTAAATCTTCAGTAGGTGTCCGGATACAATGCATACTTCCTCCTTCTCCATCTATAAATGACTGTCACCCTGCATTAAACCAACTAGTTTCGCCAGAGCTATTGTGAGTGCCAAGATTATGCTGGAGTGATAGTGAGAATTGAGGATCATAGAGGGGTTATGCTGCCAAAATATTGAGAGAGAAGAGGTCACTTTGCAAGGCGTATTTAGTTGCTTGCCCAGTCAAAGGAGGATCTGACGTCAGAACTTGGTTGTATTCTCTTTTGTTTTTATCAATAATAATGAACGACTATCATTATGGTTCCACTCATGTGTCTTTCAATGATATCTGAGTTATGTCTTTTCTGACCGATATATAATTGCATATACTGGATTTTACGCTTGTGTTTGTATTGTTCTTTGCTTGTGCAGGTGTCCGTTTACGTGGAGCGTGAGGATTGTGACCAGCCAAAGCTAAGGACGGGAGTGGCGTTTCTTCTACAACTACTAGCGTTGGATTCCAGGTAGATCATCTGATCGATCTTTGATTTATGCAATTAGGAACTTGCGTGTAGCGTGTGTGATTGTTTCTAGACCCGTGTTGGGCTAGTGGGATCGCCTCTGTCCGCAGAGGGGATTTACCAGTTCAACAATTTGGCGACTCCGCTGGGGAGCTTGTTGTTTGTTTTTGTATTGTTTGATTTGTAAATTGTAGACGGAGTCTGAAGAGCGGCCAGGTAGCCTTCGAAACACTCCTGCTATGCAGAAGTGAAGTAGATCAACGCCACTTCAGTCAATCTCCGGTTCAGTTTACAAACTGAACAATTGCAATCTTGCTTTGCATGTCGATTTTTCTCTTGTTTATTGGTCTGAATAGCTTTCTGGGTTAAATTTCTTGCTGTTTTATGGTTGCTGCCCTTTTTAGACACTGTAAACCAAGCCTGGATCTAGTTGTTTTGTCTTTTTTCCTAGCAAACTTCATTAGCGCGTTTATTTTCCAGACAGTCGCGCTGATTGGCGCTAGTTGCTCTCAGACAAATCGCGCTAATCTCTGTTTAGCGCGAGTTGCAGCTTGACAGTCGCGCCATACTGGTTAAGTTTCTAAATTAGCTTGTTTGTTAGTATGTTAAGCTTGGATCTGTGTCTTTTTGCTCCTTTTACACCTCCTGGAAGTTTGATGGACTGTTATTCGGCTGGTTGTTCTTCTCATCCTACAGTTGTTCGCCTTTTTCCATCAATTTTACATCTTAGTCCTTGTGGCTTTGTTTATTGAGCCTTCTGTCGGATTTGTGATTTGTTGATCCAGTCACTTTACTGATTGATTTCCACATTCCTCTGGTAGTTGTACGAGTTTTCCGTTATAGGCTGCAAGTACCTCACTTTTAGTTTTTTTATTTCTTGCTTGACTTCATTGGGACTTAGATTACATAGTTCTTTGAAGATCTTGGTGTTTTCTTTGCTTTGGTGGGTCATTTTTCATGTTTCAGATCTGGTTCTAGATTCCTTTGAGTGAATTATCTGTTTTGTGCATATCTCTTGAAATTTGGTTGAGTGCATCATACTATTTCCAAAGAAAAGAAAAGAAAAAGATTTTTGCTTTTCATTAATTAGCATTCTTGTGTTAATTTTTTGCTTTTAAAAAGAAAACGAAAAATATTTTCCTTTCTTGTTATTAGCTGCATTAGGATTTGTGTGATCGTTTTGTTTGTATGAAAATCTCAACTCTCCCGTAGATAGAGTTCATTCAATGAAACGATACAATTTTCGCATATAGTTGCATTTAGGAAATTTCAAGAGACCACATACGGTAAGACCGGAAACTGAGACTTAATCAAAGATAAACCATAAAATGAATTCAATGAACCTAACAACGCATTGAAACTTAACGCTCACATTCTAGAGGTCTAGGTTAGAGACGTGTTCCGGCGTTGTTAAACCTGGTAGTTTATCGTTGAGTGGTTGGGTGATTCCTCCACGGTGAAACGGTAGGTGCCAGTACGGACTGTGCTCCCACGTACTGTCGAGTATATATTGGGAGACCCCTATAGGCTTGCAACCTTTGATCCATAGGAAGCTGAGTTTGCCGCCCTACAAACCGTAATGCACTGAACACAGCATTCAGGAAGATTGACTGCCGTACGTAAAGTCCTTGGTGTTCTTCTGATCGCTAAGGTGTATATAGCAGTTTTACGGATTTTTTGGCAAACCTTTTACCTAGTTTTCCAGAGTAATCGCTTTTGATCCTTTTCAAACTTTCTAAAAGAAAAGGTGTAAGTGAGCAGCTTGTCACTTCGTGCTCATTAAACAATCGAAGGAGACTAGAGTCATCTTTTCGTCCTTTTCTCGACTCTTTAAACATGAAAAGGTCAAGTCAAGTGTCTTAAAATCTATCTGGCCTCGATAACATTACCTGGTTAGATCTTGTGCGCGCTAGCTTGAGTAGGATTTCGTTTTGTTATGGCAACTTTTTCAGGGTCCACCACCCCTGGTTCCCCTCCTGACGGGAATCCTGGTCATTTCCCTTCTCCTGGGAATGCTGGTGCTCTTTATATGGCGACGTTATCCCTTCCAAGGTTAACTGTCGGGTTGTCTGTTTGGTTATTTTCAAACTCTGTGGTCCCCACTGTGTCGGCGAATACTCCATCAGTCCCTCCAACTGCACAACATCATGTTGAACCTAAGGTGGACCCCTCCCCTTCGACGCCTACTTCTACGTCTCCTTCTTGTACTTCGCCTGGTGAAAGTCTCGGTTCGAGTAACCAGGTGGCTAAGAAGAAGAAGAAGAAGACCAAGAAGAAGAAGTCTCCTAAGGGAGAGGCTACAAGCACAACTGTTGCTCCATCAAAGACACCGGAAGTCGGACTCCTTCCCACTCCTCCGCGGAAGGTTAAGTTTCCTTGTTGATTATGCAAGGAGGACCATCTTCTTCATGATTGTCCTGGCATTCCCAGGGTCTTAGAAGTATGGTCCCGTGATCCAGCCCGTCCCTCATCGTCCACTGAAGCTCACGGCGATGTTATCTCATCCGTTTGGAATACTAAGGGAAAAGGGAAGATTCGATTCCCCTGCAAACTTTGTGAAGGCAATCATCTCCTTCACCTTTGTCCACTCATGGATAAAGCCTCCACCGTCTTGGAAAGTCTTGCGACTCCCTCACCCCAACTCCCCGTTGGATATCAACGCTTGTCTGCAGTTGCAGATCGTTCGCCTACCGACAAAGAGATTGGTCCCCATTCTCCTCTTGTTCAGGCCCCTCTTCCTCAACCTGGCTGTGCCCAGCCTGCCCCAGACCAACCATTGGTCAGAGAGAGTGTCGACTTGGGTTCACCACCCCTCGACCACCCTGTTCTGGAAGAGCGCCCTCATCATGTTCTTCTCATCTCATCAGATTCTCCTGAGTCCGAACATGACCCTCTTATCCCTGTTGCTTCAGTGGGTCTTTCTTCGGTTGCCTTAGAGTAGAGGGGCAATCATATGATTCCCCCACCAAGTCGTTTGGCCATCTCCTTTGATTGGAGTCACCTGACTGCTTACCGCCTTCCATCCCAGGTGACTTTCCAGATTACAGTACTCGCCCATGATCAGGCAGTACCTGGCACTATTACAGACGAAGGCGCGTCGGTCAGTCTCATGTCGTACAATACTTAGCAAGCTTTAGGTTCCCCACAACTCCGGCCGGTCATGCAGAATCTGTTGGCTTTCGATGGAGGAGCATGTCCATCTCTATGAGTCCTCCTAAAGTTTCCTATTACTTTGGGAGGTAAAACTGTCTATATAGACGTGTTGGTTACTCAAGGAGCTTTAGGCTTCAGTCTTCTCCTTGGTCGTGACTATGTTTATTCTATGGGGGCCGTTGTCTCTTCACTTTTCCGTGTGGTTTACTTTCCACACAATGGAAGGATTGTGACTATCGATCAATTGTCCTTCGTTAGTCCCCCGATGCCTCCTACGCAGTTGTCATCCCCTTCCGGTTCTCGTCCACCAGTTGTATTTGCCCCACCGCAGGTCAACTACGTGGCTACTTCTCCCATGCCTATATCCAGCCACGCCGCCATCGTGCATAGTGTTTTGGGGGCATTGGGTCCCGACTTCCAAGACATTGACCTCCTATCGGGGGCGACACTCTTGGAAACCCCACCTTCCTGTTCATTATGATGAAGTTTGGGGCGAGGATAGTTTTTTCCTGTATCAACCTCGTTAAAAAATGAAACAGGCCACCATGAGGATAGTTTGCTCCTGTTTCCACCTCGTTCAAAAATGAAATAGGGTATTCGAGGATAGTTTTTTCCTATATCAACCTCATTAAAAAATGAAGCAGGCCACCATGAGGATAGTTTGTTCCTGTTTCCACCTCGTTAAAAAATGAAACAAAGGTGCCGAGGATAGTTTTGATCTTGTGGCAACCTCGTTAAAAAATGAAACATGATTGGTCGGAGCATAGTTCGCTTTCCTATGTCAAGCTCCTTAAAAAATGAAATTGGGTTTGGTCGAGCATAGTTCCTTGTCTTGAGTCAAGCTCGTTAAAAAATGAATCAAGGAGTCCTGAGCATAGTTCCTGATCTTGTGACAAGCTCGTTAAAAAATGAAACAAAGGTTAATGAGGATAGTTCTTTTACTGTGTCAACCTCATTAAAAAATGAAACAACTCCCTTTCCAAGTCGAGTCTTTCCAAGATCTCGAAAGTGAACCTTCAT
>APFE030429842.1:4772-15776 GCA_000404065.3 Pinus taeda | reverse complement strand
TTGTTTGTTTTATGTTTTATGTTTCACTATATTGTAACACTATTTTGTAACACTATTTATGTTTAATGTTTTACTATATTGTAACAATATTTATGTTTTATGTTTTACTATTTTTTAACAATATTTTGTAAGATTATTATACTAATAATTTTAATTCATGTTATTACTATATTGTTTATTTGTTTAATGTTTAATGTTTTATGCTTTACTATTTTGTAACACTATTATACTAATCATTATCATTATTTAACTTGTGTTATTACTATATTCTTTGTTTTTTTTACGTTTTATGTTTTTCCAATTTGTAACACTGTTATACTAATCTTGATCATTATTTAATTCATGTTATTACTATATTGTGTGTTTGTTTTATGTTTTATGTTTTACTATATTGTAACAATATTTTGTAACACTATCACACTAATCATTATAATTATTAGTTCATGTTATTACTATATTGTTTGTTTCTTTTATGTTTTATGTTTTACTATTTTATAACACTATTTCATAATACTGTTATACTGATCATTATCATTATTTAACTCATGTTATTACAATATTCTTTGTCTGTTTAAGTTTTATGTTTTACTATATTGTAACAATATTATACTAACAATTATCATTATTTACTTCACGTTATTAGTATATTGTTTGTTTGTTTTATGGTTTACTATTTTGTAACAGTATTATACTAACAATTATCATTATTTAATTCATGTTATTACTATATTATTTGTTTGTTTTATGTTTTACTATTTTGTAACACTATTATACTAATCATTATCATTATTTATTTCATTTTATTACTATATTAATAATTTTAATTCATGTTATTACTATATTGTTTGTTTGTTTTATGTTTTATGTTTTACTATTTTGTAACACTACTATACTAATCATTATCTTTATTTAATTCATGTTATTACTATATTGTTTGTCTGTTTGTCTGTTTTATGTTTTACTATATTGTAGCACTATTATACTGATGATTATAACGATTTAATTCATGTTCTTACTATATTGTTTTTTTGTTTTATGTTTTTTGTTTACTATTTTGTAACACTGTTATACTAATCATTATCATTATTTGATTCATGTTAGTATTATATTAATAATTTTAGTTCATGTTATTACTATATTGTTTGTTTGTTTTATGTTTTACTATATTATAACACTATTTCGTAACACTATTTATGTTTAATGTTTTACTATATTGTAACACTATTTTGTAAGATTATCATACTAATCATTATAATTATTTAATTCATGTTATTACTATATTGTGTGTTTTTTTTTTTTATGTTTTATATTTTACTGTATTGTAACACTATTTTGTAAGACTATCATACTAATCATTATAATTATTAATTCATGTTATTACTATATTGTTTGTTTGTTTTATGTTTTATGTTTTACTATTTTGTAACCCTATTTCTGTAACAGCCCAAAATAAATATCTAATTAACTTATTAACATTAAATTTAAATCAGAGTGGCACTTACCTAGCCAAATAAAATATAATTAATTAACTAAATTCAAACTATGAAGAGTGCTTACCTGTGGTAAAAGTAGGCTAACCGCAACAATGTTTTGGGGACGACTCTCCACCCAACCATAGGCTCAATTGCGCAAGGATTTGCTACAACTGGCCACCCCCGAGCCCTCAATCAATGTACTACTGCCAGTGACTCCTAAGTCTTAGAACACCATTATCGCAAGAGAATGAAAGATAGAATCTTGGAAAGATGGAGTGCAAGAATGCCTCTCATGTTCCTCACCATCTATTAAATAGAACAACATTGGAAGGGGAACCACATGCACACACTCCATGTGTCTACATGCAACTCTGATGTTTAACTTTCTTGTTTTATTTATTTACTTTTCTTTTGTTTTTTAGCTTTCTTGTTTTATTTTCTTCTTTTTGATAGCTTTACTGATTTTTTTATTGTTTTCTTTGTTTTATTTCTATTTATTCTTATTCAAAGCTTTACTATAGTTATTACTATTTTATTTTTATTATTTTTATTTTCTGTATATTTAAATATCATTTTATTATTTAACTTTTATGGTTTATTATTATTTATTATTAAGTGATTTATTATTTATTATTATTATATTTTTTGCATTATTTATATTTTTTTATTTATTATTTATGTTTATTTGCTTTCTTCATGTTGCCAACACCCTCTGCTGAACTAGTATAACCAACATGCATCGAAAGTCCCCAAAACCCTGGTAAATCTCAAGGAATCGCTGTCCTTTTTCCCACTTTCGGCACCAGGTTAAGCTTGACCCGGTCTGTATCCTAGCCCAAAGCTGGCCTCAAGGCTCGCGCCTGACTCAGACCTTATCTTCCCCAAGGCAAGCATCGAGTCCGGTACTTAATGACCCCGGGAATCTCGCAAGGTTAGCTCACTCCCTCCACAACTACTAAGGCGCACAGCCCCAGGCATCGAAGTCCTTTACATCTCTTCCAGACTTCGACATCCCAATCCAATAACATGCACATAGCCTAGAACATCAGGCACTTGGCCTCCTCAAGATGGTCCCGTAGCTCTTCTAGAGCTATCCATCAAGAGCTATACACAAGACAAAGGAACCACTGACATATGTAGTGTTGATTGAGTTTGCCCCCAGCCCATATGGTGTTACTTATTCTCCCTCATGCATATGGGATCGCACGAGATCATCAAATAAAATGGCCCTCTCGGCCCATTTGTCCAGTCCTATCAATCATAACAGCTCAACATGAAACCAATGCATTAGTTATACCATCATAGTATCATAGAAAATAATCCACATGTCAAGTCTTGCATGTCATCATGTAACATTCATCATTGTTAATCGAAACATTATGAATAATAACGAACTGCATGCTTATGCATGTCATAAATTTCTATGCAACTATCACATGCTTCACCTCATGAAATACCATCATAACTTATAACATCAACATATTTGCATCAAAGACATATCATGACTTCACATAATAAATGAACCACTTGTCAATAAACCTCATATTATAGCATTATAATTCCTATGCCACATTATGCATATCATAATCATCATAAGGACACATCATCAGTATTGTAACAAGTATATAAATACGAAGCACATGTGCATGATCACCCTCATGCCATTATTCATGAAACATGAGAAACATCTCAATACTTATCAAATATAGAATAAAACTCTATAAGCATTCTTATCATGATTCATGAGAAAAATGAATTTCATTTACTTTATAAACCTTCAACTATGAATTAAGATTATTCAACATCTATCTAGGATCTATGTTATCTCATCAGTGTTATTAGTGTTATGTTTTCATCAAGATATCAATTAGTTTTTCAATAATCATTTCCACTTCTTTCAACTAGGAAGTTGACCATTTACACCATAGGTATAATCATCTAAGTACGTCGTTAAATCTTACATGAGCCTCATCATCTTGAGTCTTAGATGAAATCATAGTGTATGATTTAGATATACAATAAAACATGATTTAGATGCTCCATAAAAGTATTTGTCTTAGCTAAGTAAGCACTCCTAATTAGTTCATCGCACAATTTGTATGCTACAATTCTAATATAGTCTATTTATTTGCAAGTTTCAACATTTAGAGCTAATTAAGCTATTATACTTTGACTTATACAATTACATAACTCATCAATGGCACATCTACTAACGAAATTTCAATATTTTCCTATGTTATTTATGAAATTGACTTGTTATAAAGAGCATAATAAACGTTGATCTTACTTCTTTCTTACCAATTATTTCATACTTTTAATTACATCTCATGAGTTTTCCTTTTTATTGTTAATAATGTGGACCATAAAATAAAACAAATGCAATAGCACAATATTTACATTATTTAGTGCATTAATTATCCATATAAACACAACTTCCTTATGCTAGTTACTACTGAGCAAATGTAGAAACTAAACATCAATGGATATAAAGTAATCAAAGATCAAGGAAATTATTTGCTTCAAGTCAACCAATATATTATTTTACCTTTTTCTCTTCTTTAGAATTAACATCCTTAGATCAAGGTCAACCAAATAATTATTAATTATGAATTAAGATTAGAATCGCCTTGAATCCACATATTGATGATGTTTCATGATATATTTTTATTTTCTCCAATAGTCTTAATTTCTAATGCTTCATGTCTACTAGTTTCAAAGATGAAAATATCATCAAATTGGCCTTCATTTCTCACCTTGAATCATCATGGTTTATTTTCCACCTCTGGTAATTACACTTGGAAATGTTATTACTATTCCTTTATTCACATAATTTATTTCATCCAATTGTTCCTTTTTTTTATTATTATTATGGATTCATTTCTTAATCCAATGTGATCATACCTTTTAGAGGTCTTGAAAATGACCTTTGTTATAATATCCACTATCAGGTTTCAAAATTCTTCCATGTTTGTTTAAATCCCCCTTCGTCATGTATATCATGGTTTGTTCAAATATTCTCCCTAAGAAAAATTTCATACCCAATGCCTCATGTATGACTAAATGTAAGCTTCAAATTGAGACATGCTTGTGTAAATTTGCGGTTGCATTAGCTATTCTATAACATGCATGCATATATTTTTAAATGGAAAATAAATTCATGCATTTACAATTAAGAAAAGTTGATGTAACAAAATATTTATTTATTTCTTAAATGAACCAAATTATTAAGATAAGTAAAATTAAAAGCTATTGATTTTCATTTCCTATGAAAATAAAATTGACAAAATGATTTATATCCAAAAGAATATATTAATATTTCAACTAGTATACAAGAAAAAAAAAATTAACTTAAAAAAATATTAATAATTCAACTTCAAACACCACAGTCTACAACTAAAGGTTACCAATGTGAAAATAAAACCCACATACATTAATAACTAAATTGTAATTAAATTCATAACATAATGTTGTAATTATACTCCTTGTTAAAAATACCTCCACTCTTATTGCTCTCTTCCAAAAAAAGCAAAGTACTAATTTGTTTGAGAAAAATAGCCCCACCTTGTTTACAGTTTTTACTCATAAAATTTGGTTACAATTATCGTGAGAGGAAAGTATAACCTAAAGTATATTATTTTGGATATTAGCTTGAATTCATAAAATTTAATCACCACATAAGCTAGGAAATACAAGTCCAAATAATAAAAAATCGAGATTAGATTAATAATATAAATTGCACCATTATATTATTTTGTAAGATTTAACTTTTATATATATGTATGTATTCAAATCATAACTTTATGATATTTAAAAATAAGAGCACCTTCAAAAACAAATTTGAACTATTATCTTTGTAACTTATGATACTTAATAAAAAATAAATTTAACTTCACTCTTATATTTAAAACAAAGCAAAAATGATATTGTTGATATATATAATTAACAAAAGCAAACCAGAGAATGCATATCGTTTGTACCAGAACCACAACACTGATTCCGGTATGAATCTTTATGGACTTTCATCCCTTATTTTTCGGATTACACATTCTCATAATGGGTATGCCGGCTAAATCATCGTCACATTTTAATTTCGGCTATTTTAAATTTATGGTACGCTGGATCATGCCGGAGCAAAAAAAAATTTGGAGTAAGCTTCAATTTCGATAAATAAAATATTAAAATTTATAAGAAAATTAAACAAATAAAATGTAATCAGAGATCCACCCTTACCATGGAAAGTCAAAAGTTAAAAAAAATGAAACCAAAGCACCCACTTAGCTTGGTAGATGAAATATTGATAAAATAAGAGTATGTCTTGGAGGAAAATATTCCATCTTTCACTGGAAATGAATCGAAGTACATCGATGAGATATTATGGAAGAGTAGAGCTCTTATTAATGACAAATTGCAACGGTGAAGTACTACCCACAAGGATAAATGATTTTATTGAAGGACGTTGGAAGTAAATAAATCGGACCCCTATAACCTAGAGCAATAAATTCAAGGTTTGCTCTGAATGATGGTATTATCATGGGCCGTTGGTTTAAATCCCCACTTGGGCACACGAGACCCGCGTTCGATCCCAACTTAGACACAATTGCTTTACCTCCTTTAAGGATCAAAGAAATTTTCGATCCCCTCTAAAATATCTTCCTAAAGTATGTAAGGAAAAATCTCATGTACAGATCCATGAAGCATGTTTGAGGCCAAATTTTCAAGCAACATCAATGAATAATAACTTGCATGTATGTCAATTATAATATTATATAAATTTTTCAAGCAACATTACTGACTTATATAATATTATATAACATCAAACGAATGTCCTTCTAACATATGACTCCCTTTTTTTTATAATAAAAATAGCGTTTTCCGGAAAAAATGAAACTTTCAAACAAAGAAAGAGGCCTCTAGTAGCATTCGTAGGAGTGAAGTATAGTAACGTGTGAGCTATTGATATAAATGACCGTATATAGGGGTCAGTATATAGGGTCAATATTTATTAGAAAGCTAATATTTTTATTTTCAATTTAAAGAGTGATTATCATTAATTTTTGTTTGTGGAAAAATATAAGAAAATTTATCATAGAATTTTATTTCATTAATTGTTCACACTTCATGAAAATTCTTCACACACTTTCTTGTAACTTATGCGAATTTGTCAGGAAAATAAAAAAAATGTTTTTCTATCATCTAAATTTAAAGACAGTATAACATCCAAAATCTATACCTATTAACCAAAAATCGACGGTAATAGAAATTATATCCGAGAGCCAAATTTGAGAGGAAAATGGCATAAAGCAGCCTACCCATAAATGACAGGTACTTTTTTTTTCTTTCTGTCAAAGAATAGAAAAAACAATGCTTCCATATTAATAAGCAAAATTAAAACAGGGGATTAGAATCCGACTAATTTACCAATTTCGTTGCAGCAGAGTAATTCTTTCTTAATTAAAATTCCAACCCTGCCCCAGATATAACATCAAATTGGATATCGAATTTCTGTTGGATTCAGTCAATGATGATTGTCGTCTTTCTGGTGGGCCTTTTGGAGGGGCTGAGTCATTATTGGCATTACTGACATTGTAGTTGATGGCAGGAACATTAAACATGGTGAATGGATGGATGCCTATGCTGACTAGGCTAATAGGACATTTGCATTGAAAATCACTATGATATTTATTTTTTCATCGGACTTATATATATTATATTTATTTAGATTATTATTAAAAATATACAAGAAAATAAAGAAAAATAATAAAAATAAAAATAGTAATAACTATACTAAAGCTTTGAATAAGAATAAATAGAAATAAAACAATAAAAAAATCAGTAAATCTATCAAAAAGAAGAAAATAAAACAAGAAAGCTAAAAATCAAAAGAAAAGTAAAGAAATAAAACAAGAAAGCTAAAAATCAAAGTTTCATGTAGACACATGGAGTGTGTGCATGTGTTCCCCTTCCAATGTTGTTCTATTTAATAGATGGTGAGGAAGATGAGAGGCATTCTGCATTCCATATTTCATTATCTTGGGAGAATGGTGTTCTAAGACTTAGGAGTCACTGGCAGTAGTACGTTGATGGGGGCTCGGGGGTGGCCAGTTGTAGAAAATCGTTGCGCAATTGAGCCTATGGTTGGGTGGAGAGTCGTCCCCAAAACCTTGTTGTGGTAAGCCTACTTCTACCACATGTAAGCACACGTAAGCACTCTTCATAGTTTGAATTTAGTTAATTAATTATATCTTATTTGGCTAGGTAATTGCCACTCTGATTTAAATTGAATGTTAATAAGTTAATTAGATATTTATTTTGGGCTGTTACATATGGTATCAGAGCAGGTTCAAACATTTTTGGCCTATGGGTATTTTAATGCAGAGAATTTCGATTATTTCTTGATATTTATTACTTTCATGAGGAAATATTGTGGCAGTAATCATTGAAGAGATAAGGCCTTCATCGTTTTCTTTGTTCCTTTCGGGAAACGATTTTTCTGAGGGATCTAAGAGGGTTTTATTTGCAATTTCATTGAGAAGTAAAACCTTAATTTTTGTTTTTATTTTGTGCCCAGACTTGCAATCAATAAGATTAGACCCGAAGATTGTTTTCATATCAATAAGATTAGACCCGAAGATTGTTTTCATGAACCTTTCAAATATGTTTGTTCATTGAAAAAGATGAACAACTTAGAAATTAGAGCGAGCTACCATAAATGATTTTGGCTTTGCTTAGGATATGGGCATATTTAGAATTTGTCTGCGGCCAAATGAAAAATAATGCCTTTTACAAATTGATCTGAAGGAATTTCCTTTAAAAAATCAGATTTTTTTTTTTTTTTTGGAAAAGAATGAACCTAAATTGGGTTTGTGACTTCATTTCAAAATAAATCTGCAATTAAAATTCAAGCGTCAGGATACAAAATTTCCTCCAAGATCGATGTTGAAAATCTCCAACAAAAAAAAATTATGGTTTTCCCTTCAAATGTCCAGGGAAAAAATTGTTTTGACGTCTCGATGGGATTGAGTCTTCTTTATGGCTCTCGATTCAATGAGTTAGTGTCAAAAAAATCTCTGCACTAATCAGGGCAAAATTTTTAGGCTTAAAAGGTCAAATCAAATGCAGAAAGTTTTACGTTAGACCTTCTCCAAAATTTTGATGGAGAACACCTGCAATGAATCAAGGATTAGAAAACAAATTGATTGCAAAAATATATGATGCCTTAAGGGTTGCGTCCCCCACTAAAGGCTTCAAAAATTAATTTCAAGTGTCCAAATTGATGCCAAGCCCAAGAGGATGCTAAGAGACAAACTCCAAGGCTAGCGGCTAGCCAAGAAGAACGATTTTTTGTAGTCAAACCTCCAATGAAAACCCCTAGAAAAACTTCCAAATTTTATTATGAAGCCAAACCCTTGAAATAATTACTTTTGTGCCAAAGGTTTGTGATGAGACCCTCCAAATAATAAATGAGAAACCTACAAAACAAAGAGGGGTTATCCATTGAAAGATAGACAAATAAAATCTAAAACTCAAAGGGCTTACGATCAAGCCTAAATATTTTTTTCATGAACCTTTCAAATATTTTTGTTCACTGAAAAATATGAACAAATAAGAAATTAGAGGGAGCTGCCATAAATGTTTTTTGCTTTGCTTAGGATATGGGTATATTCAGAATTTGTCTGCGGCCAAATGAAAAATAATGCCTTTTACAAATCGATCTGAAGGAATTTCCTTTAAAAAATCCTGAAGATTTCTTCCTTTTTTTTTGAAAAAGAATGAACCTAAATTGGGTCTATGACTTCATTTCAAAATAAATCTTCAATTAAAATTCAAGCGTCAGGATACAAAATTTCCTCCAAGATCGATGCTGGAAATCTCCAACAAAAAACAATTATGGTTTTCCCTTCAAATGTCCAGGGAAAAAATTGTTTTGACATCTCGAGGGGATCGAGTCTTATTTATGGCTCTCGATTCAATGAGTTAGTGTCAAAAAAAATCTCTGCACTAATCAGGGAAATTTTTTTAGGCTTAAAAGGTCAAATCAAATGCAGAAAGTTTTACGTGAGACCTTCTCCAAAATTTTGGTGGAGAACACCTGCAATGAATCAAGGATTAGAAAACAAATTGATTGCAAAAATATATGATGCCTTAAGGGTTCCGTCCCCCACCAAAGGCTTCAAAAATTTATTTCAAGTGACCAAATTGATGCCAAGCCCAAGAGGATGCTAAGAGACAAACTCCAAGGCTAGCGGCTGGCCAAGAACAACGATTTTTTACAGTCAAACCTCCAATGAAAACCCATAGAAAAACTTCCAAAATTTACTATGAAGCCAAACCCTTGAAATAATTACTTTTGTGCCAAAGGTTTGTGATGAGACCCTCCAAATAATAAATGAGAAACGTGCAAAACAAAGAGGGGTTATCCCTTGAAAGATAGATAAATAAAATCTGAAACTCAAAGGGCTTACGACCTTCCAAGATTAAATTACACCACAAAGGCTCTCGGCCTTGCTTAGAAAATCACCCAACTTAACATCTTATTACAATAAAGTTTTAAAGGATAATTTACGTAAGGTCAAAGCTTGAGAAATTCTCTCGGAGGCTCCTTCAATGATGCTCAAGCAAAATATCTAGGCTTCTAAGGAACAATAGCTTCCAAAGGCACAAATCTCTTGAGAAGGAAGTCTTCAAACAAGGAGAAGACTTATAAAAAATTGCAAATAAAACCCTCTTAGATCCCTTAGAAAAGTCGTTTCCCAAAAGGAAGAAAGAAAGCGATGAAAGCCTTGTCTGTTCAATGATTACTGCCACAATATTTCCTCATGAAAGTAATAAATATCAAGAAATAATCAAAATTCTCTGCATTAAAATACCCATAGGCCCAAAGTGTTTGAACCTGCTCTGATACCATTTGTAACAACCCAAAATAAATATCTAATTAACTTACTAACATTAAATTTAAATCAAAGTGGCACTTACCTAGCCAAATAACATATAATTAATTAACTAAATTCAAACTATGAAGAGTGCTTACTTGTGCTTACCTGTGGTAGAAGTAGACTTACCGCAAAAAGGTTTTGGGGACGACTCTCCACCCAACCATAGGCTCAATTGCGCAAGGATTTGCTACAACTGACCACCTCTGAGCCTTCAATCAACGTACTACTGCCAGTGACTCCTAAGTCTTAGAACACCATTCTCTGAACAGAATGAAAGATAGAATCTTAGAAATATGGAATGCAAGAATGCCTCTCATCTTCCTCACCATCTATTAAATCGAACAACATTAGAAGGGGAACCACATGCACACACTCCATGTGTCTACATGCAACTTTTATTTTTAGCTTTCTTGTTTTATTTCTTTACTTTTCTTTTGATTTTTAACTTTCTTGTTTTATTTTCTTCTTTTTTATAGCTTTACTGATTTTTTTATTGTTATCTTTGTTTTATTTCTATTTATTCTTATTCAAAGTTTTAGTATAGTTATTATTATTATTATTATTTATTTTCTTGTACATTTTTAAATATCATTTAT
>APFE030429841.1:0-27789 GCA_000404065.3 Pinus taeda | reverse complement strand
ATGCAGGTGACCAGGAGAGGGGACAAGGTTACAAAACTGCATGAGGCAATTTTTGAGCTGGGATGCAAGCTCTGGGCACTATTGGTGAAAAATATGTAGAAGTCACTAGGAGGCAGTGACGGGCAATCTAGATCGGAGTGACCATCTACGGAATCTGGCTCAGCTAGAGGATAGATCTACGCAATTTTTGGTAGAAGTAGTGTGGGTTGCCGGAGGGCTTGGTACCAAAAATCTGGACAATTTTGGAGTGAGTGGGGAGTGGGAGCTTGGCACAAAAAACTACGCAATTCTTGGAGGGAGCTGGCAGCAGGCTGCGGGAGCTTAGCAGCAAAAACTGCGTAGTTCCTGGAGGGAGCTGGCAGTAGGTTGCTGGGAGCTTCTAGTAGGAAATAATACAAAGATGATGGGAGGCTGACCTGCTGACCACCTTTACACAGTTTTCGAGTTGAGCGGACTTTTGGGTTGTAGAGGGTCTTCTCATGAAATCTGCACAATTTTTCGGGTGAGTATTCGATTGGCTAACTTGGTGACTGGCTGGGAAATATGCGCATTTTTTTGCTGGAGACAAGGATGGCCACTGGGTGTCTTTCTGGCCTATCTGCACAATCTTCTCAGTTAGCGGAGCGAGAATGGTCTACAGAGTCTGCACAATTTTTTAGGGGAGTCAGTCCCAGGGTGATAGCCCGGTCAAACTCTTTGGTAGATTAGTACGAGGGTTTATTGGTCAGCTTATGGGCAACATAGATTAAAATGGCTTGCTAGGTTATTCTGCGTTGCTCTGGGTGACAGTTGATTGAGTCAATGGCGGGGTGAAGGTCCAATTTTTAGAGGGTGATCTAGTCATCAAAACTTTAGAAAAAAATGACTAAGTGTGAGAGCGAGTGAAAATGTTCATACGTGATCATGGAAAACACACAGTCTCATGACTTCACGACGAGACAACTCAAGCCATCCAGGCATACATGCTCAACATGACTGACCGATGGTGCGAATGACAAGCACGACGTTTATGATTTATCATTGGATGACCTCAACGACTCTTGTGCGACAATGTATATGACTATGTATGTGAGTGCAATGGGCATTTACATAGTGAGCACAACACATACACACAAAGAGGAGACCTTGTGTATGACTAGAGCATGGTCACATGCGAGACATTTTTACCAACATGCAAAATTTGCCTGTTGAACGGTCAAGCAAGGTGGGTGCAAAGATTCACATGAGCCCAGAGGGTGAGCCCGAGTGCGTGCAAACATCAAGTACAAACTCAAGGGAGGCTCTGAAATTGAATGCAGGCCAAAATTTTTGGAGGGTGTTGCAGTCGCTACAACAGGATGGTAAGAAGTTGAATACATGTGCCTGATCTTATGCTCGCTCAACAAATTCTCAATCAGCTGTGAGGCGAATTAAGCGCGTTGATTAGTGACTAGCTACCTAGGGTACCCAAACATGTAAAACACATTCTCCCTTAAGAACTTAGCTACTTTCTCTTATGTTGCTACCTTGACAACCTTAGTTTCAACCCACTTTGTTAAGTAATCAGTGCACACAATTATGTACTTTTTCTGCCCTGATGGTGGATCTATGGGCCCAACAAAATGCATGCCCCACTTTTCAAATGGATCAAGAGTTACTTGAGGTTGCAAAAATATTTCATCCCTAGAAGTAGGTTTCCCCATTCTTTGGAACCAATCACATTGACTAGCATATCTTCTTACATCTTGGTGGAGAGTGGGCCAGTTGGAGCCAGCTTGTAGTACCATGAAGGTCATCCTCTTGGCCACAAAGTGGCCTCCACAAGGCCCATCATGACAGGCCAGAAGGATGTCAAAAAATTCCTCCTCCCTGACACATCTTCTCAAAATTTGATCTGGGCATAGCTTGAAGAGATTTGCCCCAATCCAAGTGAATGGTGCACTTTTCCTTATAATTCTACTCGTTTCCTTGGAGGACATATTTGGAGGGAATTGTGTAGCCACTAAGTAGTTGGCTATGTAAAAAATCCATGGAGAGATAAATGAAATAAGGAATAAATGCTCATCTGGTAGCTGATCATCAATCATTCCTTCCTCACCTACTAGTAAAACCAGTCTAGAGAAAAAATCTGCAACTACATTTTCTCTAACAGGCTTATCAATGATAGTTAGATCAAATTGTTATAACAAAAGAAACCATCTAATAATTCAGGCATTCACATCAGGCTTTTTCATCAAATATTTAATAACGACATGGTCTGTATGTACAAAGGTCTAGTAAGTAGTGATGTAATGTGTAAATTTATTCAAGGAATGGACAACAATTAGGAGCTATTTTTTAGTCACTATATAGTTCAATTTAGCCTTAGACATATTTTTGCTGATGAAGTAAATGGAATAAGGTAACTTGTTGTCTATCTAGCCTAGAGATTCTCCTATAGATTTGTTAGATGCATCAACATGGATGTGAAAAGGAAGAGCATAATTTGGGCCTCGGAGTATAAGTGTAGTAGTCAACTTGTCCTTTAGGGTTTCTAGGTCCTCTTGGCATCTTTTTGACTATACAAATTTGAAGTCCTTGGCCAATAGTCCAAACAAAGGTTATGATACATTTTTGAAGTTCTTACGAATCTGTTATAGTATCTAGCTAAGCCCAAGAAATGTTTGGCATCCCTATGCTTCTGAGGAGTAAGGACCCTCTTTATGGTAGCCATTTTATTTGGGTCCACTTGTAGTCCTTCCTAGGATATTGAGAGACGTAGAACAATCTCTGCATTCATCAAGAACTCGCACTTCTTAGGACTAAGGGATAAGTTCATTTCAATGCATTTGTTTAATACTTCTCCCAAGTTAGAGAGAGCCTCCAGGAAATCACACCCATAGGGGGTAAAATCATCCATATAAATTTCCACAGAGTCATGGACTATCTCTGCAAAGATGCTCATGATTACCCTCTGAAAAGTGGTAGCGGAATTGTATAATCCAAAAGGAAGGACCCTATAAGCAAAGGTACCCCATGGACAAGTGAAGGTGATTTTATTTTGGTCCTCTGGGTTGATCTAGATCTGATTGTAACCACTAAATCTATCTAGGAAAGAGAAGAACATCTTTCCTGCCAGACCATATAATATTTGGTCAATGAAAGGTAGAGGGAAATGGTCCTTTTTTGTGGATTTGTTTAGCTCTCTGTAGTCCTGACAGATCCTCCACTTCCCATTTTTATTTGGAACTAGAACCAGAGGAGACACCCACTCACTATCTGAGATGGGGTAAATGAACCCTGTATCCAAAAACTTCTATAGTTCTTCTTTGACTATATCTTTGAGGGCTGGGTTCATTCTCCTCTAAGGTTAGTGTATTGGCTTGCACCCTTCCTTGATGTAAATGTGGTGAGTACACACTGAAGGGTGCACTCCCTTCATTTCCACATAAGTATGGGCAAAGGCATCCAGATGCTTTCTTAGCATGTCACATAACTCCTCTTCCTGATGTTTAGAAAGAGAGGGGTTGATTTTCAATGTTCTTTCTATACCAAATTCTATCATATTGACATGAGTAGGACTTGAATCAGCTAGGAAAAAATTAGTCCATGGGTTATCTTCATCTTTCTTTACTAATTCCTTTAGAGACATGGTGTTGGGTGGATTATTTTGGAGGATTTTCTCAATCAGGTTGTTTTATTTAAGTTGACCCCCTCTTATAGTAGCATCTAGGGTATAGATTGGGGAAGAGTAGACTTCATCTTCCTCCTCCTCTTTTAACCATAAAGGTAAGTCATGCTCTAAAGATGGCTGAGTAGGAGGGTACAAGACAAATTGTTTGGACAAATGACCATTTTTAATGGTCATATTCCCATCCTTGCAACTTATGTAAGAAGCAATAGTGGCTAACTATGGCCTTCCAAGGATGAGAGGATAACCATTGAACTTGGTCTTAGGTTGGAGAACTAAGAAGTCAGCAAGGTATTCTGAGAAATCAATGGATACCATCTCATCCTCAAAAAATCCCTCAGGAGATATTGTGGACCTGTCTGCAAGCTGCAAGACTATTTTGGTCTTCCTTAATGATCCTTAGAGATTCAGTTTAAGCATAGTCTCCTTAGTCATCACATTGATGGCAACCCCAAGATCGATCAAGGTATGGGGGACAATGATACCATTGATGTACACATCTACCACACGACTTCCAGGATCTAGATACTTTGGGCAAATCACTCACCCCAAAATTAAGTCAGAAAATTGTCCAATGACATTAATGGTAGGGGTGTTTTTCTTTCACCTCCTAGGATGTTTGAAGCATTTCTCCTTGATTAACTTGTTGTAGATGCATACATCCTTGATAGCTTGGATGAGCAAGATTTTAACCCAAAAGTTTTTCAATCCACTCAGAAGTTCAGTCTCTTCTATGGTGTGCTGGATAGGATGGATTAATCTCTTAGGAAAACGAGGTGGATTGGTTTGGGGAACACTCTCCTCCTTTTCCTCTTCAAGCTCCTTAGGTGGATATGGAGGTTGAGTATATGGAAGCACTCTTCCAAACCTGAGGTTGATTTCTTGAATTTCCACAACATAGGAAGGGTAAGATGTTTCCCCACTATAGACTTGATGTGTTCGTCTATTGTTCGAGTTTAGATTCAGTTGAGCAAGCATCTAAGGATGCTTAGGTGGAGTAGCATGAAGAAGTTGTGGTTGATATTGAGGTGGAGGCATTAAGGCTGGAGATTGGTTGTATGGGGGACTCCACCCCTGGGATGGTGTATTCTATTGAGGTTGTGGAGGAGCATATGGATGAAATGGTTGACTTTTAGGTTGGGAATGGTATTGAAGTGCAAAAGACTAGGGAGAAGGTTTGGAACTTGAAGGATGAGTAGGATGGCACCAAGGGGGAATGGATGCATTCTGGTTAGGGTTGTAATATGAATAGGATGCCCCTTTCATGCCTTGCTAGTATGGTCAAGGTCCTTGAGGCCTTCTTTGGTTGATATGGAAGAGTTATTCGTTCACCCTTTCAGTTCCTTGATACATAGCTTTCAATCCAGGTAGAGAAGAGAACTTGTCTCTAGAGTGGTTCTCCACAAAGACTAAGAATATCTCTATAATATTCAATGCGAATTCAATTCTAGGGTGCCTTTTGGTGCATCTAGGGAAAAATACAACTAAGGATATTTTTGCTTCCTCCTTCTTCCTCTCGATCTGTATGGTGTCCATTTGTAGAGCAAGGGTATGGAACATTTCACTCTTGAATTCTTCCAACATGTTCTCGATTTCATTTTTGATGGATGTTTTCGAGGAGGATGAACTGTCCAAAGCTTGCCTAGCCCCACCCTTCTTTCTAGCTTCCCTAGAATGATTTTTGAAAACTGTCTTGATATCATCATAGGGTAACTGATATATGTCCCCTCCTGACAGCATGTTGACAGTTCCTAGGAGATCTTCCCTAATCCCTCTAAGAAGGACTAACTTAAGTGATTCAGCATCAAGGGTGCATCTAGCCCTTTTGTAGCTGAGTTGGAACCTTTCCTCAAAATCTTCCAAAGACTCATCGTGTCCCGTGGTCATTCTAAAAATTTACTCTTTGGTATCTTTAGATCTACAATAATCCTTGTACTTATTGTTGAAGGCTTGTTGCATTTGAACCGAGGTGGTGATGTTTCCCCCATGTAAACCCATGTACTAATGCAAGGCTACATCTTTGAGTGTGGATGGGAACAATTTCATCTTTTGTTCATTAGAGGTATAATCATAAGTTTTTCATATGACAAAAACTGCAAATAAAAAAGTATTTGGGTCCTCTGAGGCTAATCCACGGAAGTGAGGAAGGGCAGAGGGGCTTACGTTTTTCATCCTAGCATCTCCATTAGTTTCTCTGATGGAAAAAGCACCCTTGGCTCTATTTTCAACTCCTTCTCTATTTTCAATCCCATTTCTATTTCATCCATGGTGTAGGTTGGTGGAATGGTATCTTCTTCTTCTTCTTCTTCCCCAATAGGCTCTTCAAATATCTTTGGTTGTTTGCCTAATGGATCCTCTAGCTCACAGTTATCAAAGAAGACATAAATTTGGTTGTTAGATGCAATGGGGGTATTTGGAAAAAAAATTCCTAAGTTATCTCTCCTCCTATAAGGCATGAAAGGAATTTGTTTTTTCTTTTTTAAGGTTTTTTTTTCAAAATTACTTGTAGAATGGAAAGAAAGCAGGATTTACAACTATTTTCTGAATGGACCTACTTGCAGAATCAAAAGAAAGAAAATATTGCAACTATTTGTTGGATGTAGAACAAAAAGGAAAGGAGAAATAACATCTACTTAGACACCTCCCCAACAACGATGCCAAAAAGTGATGAGCTCCAATATTACAACAAGGATGATGCAACTTCTAGGGATACCAACTTTACTTCATCAACTTGGGGTTCATACAAACTTGGAGGTGATAGTGTTGTATACATAATAGATGCAATGGTCTACTCTTGTAACTTGTCAACTGGGGCGATAGACCACTAGGACTTTTCAAACTAGTCTTTTATTGACTATAAGGAGTTTGAATACCAAATAGTAAAGGAAAAACTATTCTTAATGCAGAAAGGAAATGTTGCCTACTCTAGGAAATGAATGTGTTGAATTGGAAAGTGCTAGAAAGTGACATGAAATCATCTAACTAAGAATCTACACATATTTCTTGCAAAAGAGACCTAACTTAACCTTGCATCTAACATCTAGTTATCTGGACTAAATAAGCATGGAAATTATCCTAAAACTATTGTGATTGTTACATGCATGTACTAACTAGAAATTCTAGAAAAGCCTTTTTGATTTTCAATTTTATGAATGTAAATGCTAATTTAACAAATTGGATCCTTGGCATGGGAGACATGCATGGGGAAACATGTTTGGAATGGTGTTGAGGGTATGGAAGCCAAGTGGAGGCCTAATATAAGCTCGGATGACCATTTCTGCTCAATTCAGGCTTAAAACAAGCTGTTGCAGGGTTTCCTATAGTACTACATGATGTCCTAGTTCTACTACAGGATGCCTTGTTTTACTACAGGAAACACGCCAAAAGCTATAGGGAGGTAGGAAAGGTAGAATGAAGTGTGGAAAGGTGTCTGATGGGGAAATAAGGCACAAAGGAGGTGCACACTACCCAAGGCTTAGTTGAAGTCTTCAAGATGGTTGGACTTGCTTAAGGAAAATGTCCACTTTCCTACAAAACATAAATTCGGATTAGGGTTTGGTGGACTTTGGCAACGTAGGTGGAGAAGACTTGGATGAGGTTGGTGAGATGAGGTATCCCTACAGATCACAAACTCCTACAACAACATACATTCTTTTCTTCATTTATGCACAACTTCATTTATATATGGAAAAATGAGTTGAATTTAGGAAAAATAGATTTATTAATGGCTAATGGCTAATTCTATGAATGAAAGTGCTTCTAAGCCATAGAAAACTCAAGAAACCAAAATGAGAATTGTAGGTACTCCTAATAAATTAAGAAATAATGATCTATGCAACAATAAATCCTAAGTTATGCAGTGATCAAACAATAAATCTATTTTTGTGTTGTGAGAATGGAACCTTCAAACCATGATCCCATAAGGGATATGAGGCAGAGGCCACTACCACAAGATTTTCTGAAGTGTTTACTTTCACTATTGTACCATTGATATATATGTTCACAAATGGAAGCAAACAAAGTAATCATTCAAATACTTGCAGATTAAACAAAACATAAATCACTTCAATAGCTAACTATGAATGTAATCTAAGCATACATATACAAAAAATAGGAACCTCTACTAATAGGATTAGACCCTAACCCAATAGCATCAATCCTCTGCACCAACTTAGTTTTGGATCAAGGGAATGCTTCTCATTCTCATCAAAATTTCAAAAATACATAAGAGTAATCAGTCACAATGTCTTAGCTCGAAAATGCCTCTTGGCTACAACAAAACTATTCGAACCCTAATGAGGCCCTAGGCATTATTATTTATAGAACTGAAGCTACCAACATATTCCTTAAAATTAGGGAGGCTTATTTCCCAAACTTGAGATCAAATTTCCTTCAACTATCACTAGATTGACTGCCAATGACCTCAGTGGGCTTGGATGCTTGTAACTCCAAGCTGATGAGATTTGCTCGAGGAATCTTCAAGTGATTGAGGAGTTAGGGAGGGAGATCCAATCTCCTAAAATCCCTCTTGTTTGACTAATTTGAGTTCCTGCACTTAAATTAGCCAAAAGTTCTCCAAAACCCGCAATTAATCCACATTAGGCCATATGACATAACAATTCATCTTTACCCTTCTCACTATGCAAAATATAATAAAATATGTAAAGAAATGTGAGAAAAGTTTATTTTTATAAGTTGGAGAGTGGGATTAAGTTCCATATGATTTACCTATTTATGAGCCTCATCACCTACATTCCCATTACTCTACTACTTGAAAAAGACCTTTTAATTTCACAATTAGATTGCCACTACCTGTAGGATTTCAAGTGAAATTTGCATGCAATCTGATGGATGGATGAAGGAGATGGTGGCACTTAATTTTTTTCAAGTAGTCTGTGATTAAGGTGGTAATTTGGAGATCAATTAGAACCTATGTGGCTCTCCTCCACCTTCTCAACATTCCTGTAGCAATCTCTTGGCCCTCCTGTAGTAGTTGCAGGATTTCTTATAGCTCCTTCCTGTAGTAATTGCAAAATGAGGTTCAAAAATCCTCGATGGCACCTCAAGCATGTCCTCTCGCTAATGTTTTTTGAAGTGAGTGATGATGCAAAATAATCTGAGCCCAAGTACATAATATTCCATTTTTGGTTTAGGCTTGGAGTATTGTGGCAACCTGGCAGTCACATGGGGTTTCCTCTTTTGGACTATTGTCCCCAGTCTGAGTAATTATTTCTCCTTTTCTCATGATCACCACCCATTATTTGTGATCCCAACTTGGTTGATGTGACATCTCCACGTTGCATGATTGCTTACCATCACTTTTAGTTCACTAGCCAAGGGTGGCCAAGTTAATTGGCCACCTTTAGTTTATTAAAACATCTCCTCTCGACATTTACACATTTTTGTTATTCACACCTGGGAGGAGGTAAGAATTTTCCATACTTGTGCCTACCTCATGATCGGATTCCTACATGGATTTTCATGTTGAATCTAGATGATATCATTGGCATCAGGGGAGTTGACTTGCTCGCTTATTTCCTATGTATTTCTTCATTTCTCCTCATGATACTTGACTATTGTGTTTGTTGTGTGCACAAGTACCTTGTTTATGTTCAAACCACTACTTCTGGTGGAAAGTCCTCCTAGGATTGATATGACTACTTCAGAATGGAATCATAAGTCTCCATCACCCCCCATAGTTATAATAAAAAACAAGATAATTTCTTTCTGTGGTGTTTGCATAGGGTGCTACAGGAGGAGGTTTTCTCCTGTAGCGGCTGTAGCAGTCCTTTCTTTTTCCTCTAGGGTCTTCAATCTACACAGGGATGATGAGAGAAGTTGTAACAAGCCTTGAGGAAAATGGTAGGATGACGAGGGAGTATTATAGACCTATAGAAATTAAGATAATGACTTCTTTGTGCTTTTAAATGTTTTAGCAGGGATAAGACAACGTGAGTGAATAGTGAGTGGATTTTTGTGAGATGTGATAGATGAGTGGTAGATAGATGATGGACCATGATGGATGAACCTTATTAATCCTTTTCAAGGTCAGAAGGTCCCTGTTGGGATTTCCTTTTCCTCAGATCTCCGTCATGCAACTTTTTAGAACCCTCCTATAGCACTACAGGATCTTCCTGTAACAATTACAGATCCTTCCTATAGCAGTCCAAAGAGGAGGTGAAACTTGAATTTTGGGCTAATGGGATGGTGGAGAGAGATGATCACATAAGTGGAGATTATGGATAGGAAGTGTATGGATGGAAGAATGAAATAAATCTTGAGACTTTTGGCCCTGTATCCATGGAATCTGCCACTGTATATAATCTTGCAAAATGAAAAAAAGGTCAGCAGACACACAGGCTGCCACAGAGGAAGTTTTCAACTAGTATGCCTACCCTATGTGCCTCAATATAGGTTTTCACCAAGGGATATTTATTATTTTTTCTCTTATTTTTTGTTTTTCTCGTGGGATGCCTTAGAGAAGTTTTCAACCCAGGATTCAACCTTGGGTGCCTCATAAAGTTTTTTCATCCAGGCCTTTTTCCTTTTCTTTTTCTTTTTTTCTTTTTCTTTATTTTCAGCAAAAATATCTAAGAGTGTTGTGGACTCAGAGCTATGACACTCCCAATCACATTTGCTTCTTTGTTGATTGTACTGATGAATTCTCCCTTAGACATAGTTTCCTGTATAACTTCAACCTATAACTATTGACAAACAAGGGGATCCCTTCGTGACATATGGTCCTGATCTGAATGGTTCCATTGTCATGACATTTTTCTAACAAGTATGGGCCTAACCATATTTTCATTTAAAATATTTGAACCTAGAATCATATAGTAAATCCCAATCCCCTTCTTGAAAAACCTTTTCCTTGATATGCTTATCACGCCAAACCTTCCTTTGCAATTGTATAACTTCAGTGTGGAGGACGGCCTGCATTATCAACTCATCCAAGCCATTCAATTGGAGCATCCTCTCTTGTTGTGTTTTGGTGACATCTAAGTCCAATTGGGTTTCCATTCTCAAAGTATTATATTCAAACTCAATAGAAAGTAGATCTTTCTTCCCATAAACTAGATCATATGGATTGAACCCAATAGTTGTCTTCCAAGTTCTTTTATAGGCCCAAGTGGCCTCCACTAATATGTCTACCCAATCTCTCTTGTTGCTGCTCACAACCTTAGTGAGAATGCTCTTCAATGCCCTATTTGTAACCTCCACTTGCCCATTTTCCTGAAGGTGATAGGTAGTAGATATTTTGTGTTTGATATGACGTTGCCTTAGGAGATTCTCAATTAGATGTGATGTGAATTGAACCCCCTAGTCAGTGATTATTTCCCTTGGGTACCCAAATTTGTAAAAAATATTTTCCCTTAAGAATTCATCCAATTTCTCCTATGTTGCTGCTTTGACAACCTTTTTCTTGGCCCACTTTGTCAAGTAATCATTGTACACAATGATGTACTTTTTCTTCACTGATGGTCGATCAATTGGCCCAATGAAGGCCATGCCTTACTTGGAAAATGGCTCTAAGATCACTTGAGGTTGTTGAGGAATTTAATCCCTGGGTGGGAGCTTCCCCATCCTCTAGAGTGGGCAAATAGTATCCAACTTGTAAAACTTTGAAAGTTGTTCTCTTCAGAGAAAAGTGACCCCCATAAGGCCCATCATGGCAGGTTAATAGGATTTCAAAGACTTCCTCTTACCTGACACATCTCCTTAAAATATGATCTAGTCACATCTTGAAAAGATTGCACCCATTCGAAGTGAAAAGGGCACTTTTCCTTATAATTTTTCTCTTCTCCCTGGATGACAAATTTGGAGGAAATCTCCCATCAAATAGGTAGTTGGCTATGTCAAAAAATCAAGGTTATAGCACTGAGATAGAAAATAATTTCTCATTTGGAAGTTGATCATCTACCATCCCTTCATCACCTACAGGAAAAGTAAGTCTAGACAAAAAATCTGCAACTACATTCTCTTTTCCTGGCTTGTCCATGATACTCAAATCAAACTATTGTAACAATAATAACCATATAATGGTTCTAGCATTCACATCAGGCTTATTCATCAAGTATTTAATAAATTCATGATCAATATGCACAAAGGTTTGGTATCTAGTGATGTAGTGCCTAAATTTGTTTGAGTGTACAACAACTAAGATCTCTTTTTCAGTAACAGTGTAGTTCAAATCAGCCTTAGACAAATTTTTACTAATGAAGTAAATGGCATATGGTAACTTATCATATATTTTCCTCAAGGCTTCCCACACATCTTTTTCTCATGCATCTGTATGGATATGGAAAGGAATAACCCAATTGGGACCCCTAAGTATGGGTGTAGTGGTCAGTTTCTCTTTTAAAATCTCAAGGGCCTCTTGGAAGATACTTGTCTAACATAATTATGAGTCCTTGGTTAGAAATCCAAACACTGGTGAAGCCACTTTACTGAAATCCTTGATAAACCTCCTATAATAGCTAGCTAAGCCCATAAAACTCCTAACATCCCTGTACTTTTGAGAAGTAGGGACCCTTTTTATGATGCCAATCTTATTTGGGTCCACTTGTATCCCTTCCTAAGATATTGAATGGATAATGGATAGTCCCTGCATTCGTTAAGAATTCACATTTCTCAAGACTTAGTGATAGGTTCATTTCAAATCAATTTCTTAGGAATTTACCCAGATTAGAGGGATCCTCTCTGAATTCACACCCATAGGGAGTGAAGTGTTCCATGTAGATCTCTACATATTCATGGAAAATCTCAGAAAAGATGCTCAGAACTTCCCTTTGAAAAGTGGAAGCGACATTGCATAGACCAAATGGGAGGACCCTATATGCAAATGTACCCCAAGG
Source organism: Pinus taeda (assembly GCA_000404065.3). Lineage (NCBI taxonomy): Eukaryota > Viridiplantae > Streptophyta > Pinopsida > Pinales > Pinaceae > Pinus > Pinus taeda. The sequence goes on along the minus strand of APFE030429841.1, from coordinate 15,285 downwards.
ACATGTGAATGTAGTTTTAGCTTGCTCCTAAGGGCTAATCTGGATCTGATTGTAACCACTAAATCCATCCACGAAAGAGAAGAACTTATTCCCTGCAAGACCATCTAAAACTTGATCAATGAAAGGTAAAGGGAAATGGTATTTCTTTGTGCCCTTGTTTAATTCTCTGTAATCCACATAGATCCTCCACTTTCTATTATTCTTTGGGACTAAGACTAGAGGGGACACCCACTCACTATCTGAGATGGGGTATAAGAACCCTGCATCTAACAACTTTTGTAACTCTTCCTTTACTATGTCCTTGAGGATTGGGTTCATTATCCTCTTAGGTTGGCACATTGGTTTTCATCCCTCCTTGATGTAGATGTGATGAGTACAAACCGAGGGATGCACCCCTTTCATTTCTTTATAGTTACAAGAAAAATCATCTAAGTGTTCTCTTAGCATATTACACAATTTCTCTTCCTGGTTGGCTGAGAGAGAGGGGTTAATATTCAAGGTCAACTGAGCATAATTCATTCCAAAGACTACTCTAAGATTCTTTCACTAGCTCATCAAGTGGCATGGCATTAGGGGCTTGGTTATGAAGGATTTGGTCAATGAGGTCATCTTCACCAGGTATCCCCCTCCTATAACAACATCTAGGGTACATATGGGGTAGAATGTTGTATGATACACTTCATATTCCTCCTCTTCTTATAGCCACAAGGGTAAGTCATGCTCAATGGATGGCTTAGAAGAAGGATACAATACCAATTGTTTGGACAAATATCCATTCTCAATGGTCATGTTCCCAACTCTACAACTATTGTAAGCATCAATAGTGACTAACCATGGCCTTCTCAAGATGAGAGGATATAAATTGAACTTGGTTTTTGGTTGGAGAACCAATAAGTCAGTAGGATACTCCCAAGAGTCAATGGAGTCCATGACATCCTCAGCAAGTCCCTCAGGAGCTACTGTAGATCTATCTACAAGTTGCAGCATTATAGTGGTCTTTCTCAATTCTCATTGGAGGTTTAGCTTTAGCATGGTGTCTTTATTAATCACATTAATGGTAGCATCAATATCAATTAGGGTATGAGGGACAATGGTCCATCAATGTGAACATCTACTACTAGACTTCCAAGGTCTAAATATTTTGGACAAATCACTCTCCCCAGTATCAAATGAGTTAATTGGCCAATAACATTGATGGTGGGGGTGTATCTTTTTCTTCTCCTAGGGTGTTTGAAAAATTTCTCCTTGATAAGTTTATTATACATGGGAACATCCTTAATAGTTTGGAGAAGGGGTATTTTAACACACAAAAGCTTAAATTATCCCAAAATTTCAAACTCTCCTCGGGTATGCTGGCTAGGGTGGGTTAATATCTCAAAAAAAGGAGGTGGGTTTATTTGAGGGGTACTCTCTACCTTTTCCTCTTCAAGTTCTTCGGGTGGATATGGTGGATGGTTATCTACAAGCACTCTTTCAGACTAAAGTTTGATCTCTTGGACCTCCACAACATAGGGCAGGTAAGATATATCTCCATTGTATACCTATTGTGATTACTTATTATTCAGGTTTGGATTGGGTTGAGTAGGCATATGAGGTTGCTTGGATGGAATAGGATGAGTGAGTTGTGGTTGAGGCTGAGGGGGAGGCAGGAGAGAAGGAGGTTGATTGAGTTGAGGCCTCCACCCTGTGATGGTTTGTTCATTGAGGAGGTTAGGGAGCATATGGCTGAAATGGTTGATTGATAGGTTGAGGAGTATATTGAGGAGCATAAGGCCAAGAAGGAGGTGTGAAACATGATGGATGAGTGCAAGAGTACTAGGGTGGAAAGGGTGTATTCTGGTTGGGATGGTAATAAGAGTAAGATACACCTTGCATGCCTTGTTGGTATGGTCAAGGTCCTTAAGGAATCCTTTGATTTATAAAGCAGAGTTTCCTAACCCCACCTTCTTACCCTTGGTATATAGATTTTAACCGAGGAAAAGAAAGGAATTTATCTATGGCATGGTTTTCATCACAAACTTAGTAGACCTCTATGACATTTAATGGGCATTCATTTCTGGGGTGCCTTCTATTTCATTCAGGGCAAAAACTGGTTAGGGCTCTCTCTCCTTCCTCTTCTTTCCTCCTGATCTACATGGTATCCATTTGAAAAGAAAATGTATGCATAATTTCACTTTTAAAGTCTTTCAACATGTTCCCAATCTCACTCTTGATGGATGTCGTAGAAGGAGAGGAATTGGTCAAGCCTTGACTAGCCCTACCCTTCTTTGTAGTAGCCCTAGAGTGAGTCTTGAACACAATTTTAATGTCATCATAGGATAGCTGATAGATATCTCCCCCAAAAAACATGTTGAGGTTTTCCAACATGTCTTCTCTGATCCCTCAGAGAAGAACTAGTTTGAGTGATTCAGGATCAAGGGTGCATATGGACCTCCTATAACTGATTTGAAATCTCCCCTCGTAGTGTTCTAAGGATTCATCAAGTCCAAGAGTCATTCTAAATATTTCTTCCTTGGTTTATTTGGACCTACAGTAGTCCCTATACTTTTCACTAAAGGCTTGTTTCATTTGAGGACAAGTGGTGATGCTACCCCTAGGCAGAACCATAAAACAGTGCAAGGATGCATCCTTTAGGGTAGAGGGGAATAACTTCAGCTTCTAGTCATCAGAGGCATAGTCATAGACCCTACAGACAATAAAAAATTCAAACATGAAGAGTTTATATTCTTCATTCTAGCTCCTCCATTAGTATCTCTGATAGGGAAAAACTCATTGTTCCTATTTTCAACCATAGGTTGGGTAGGTGAAGTGGGTCCTTCTTCTTCCCCAATATGTTCTTCAAAGATTTCAAGTTTCTCATCTAGAGGATCTTCTAACTCCCTTGTATTCAGAGAGGGAAGCTGATAGTCACTGAAGAAGAGTGAAGGTTGACTACTTGAGGGTGTGGGGGTGTTTGGTAACAATTTTCCTTGAGTATCTCAACTCCTATGAGGCATGAAAGAAAAAATTCTCTTTTTCTTTTATGTTACTTTTTCAAAACTGTATGAAAAAATGAAAACAATGCTTAAGAAGAAATAAAATATACCTAGACACCTCCCCGACAACGATGCCAAAAAGTGGTGAGCCCTGGTATTGCACCAAGAGTTCTGCAACTCCCAAGGGCCCCTCAACTCTATTTATCAACCCGGGGTTCGTACAAACTTCAAGGTGACAATGCTATATGCACAATAGATGGGATTCCACTCATACCACTGTCAACTAGGAAATTTTATCAATACTACTCCAAGACCATTCCTCCTACTTAATTAGAATGAAAACTAGCAAATGAAGGTGAAATTTAGAAGCTACCTCTAACTATGAAAAGAGAAATTCTATGAACTTGAACTTTCAAATGTTATTGAATCAATTCATGAAAATGCAAGAGTTATACTACTTCCAGAAAGGAAACTGCATTATATTGAAATCAACCATCTAGGTATCAAATCTACTTACATAAAGGAATCTAACCTACAAACTCATAACTCAAGATTCTATGTATCATCTATCTAGCTCACACTTTCATATCGATCAATGTTTTATTTGTTCCAAATATGTGATAAGGGAACTAACACTATTCTCCTTTGTAGTGAAGGAAAAGGATGGTTTGGAGTGGCCTAGGAGCTTCCCTTGATCATGGAGTCATAGTTGGGTGTAAAAATCCTTCTAAACTAAGTCAAAATTGAAGCAAAGGACAAAACTAGTGAAGAAACAGGTTGCTACAGGTGTGCTACATGAGGCTCCTACAGGTGCCCTGTATTGATATAGGAAGGCTTGTAATGCTATAGGAAGTTTGTCAAGAAGGTTTAGAAGGTGTAAATGATGGGTTTAGGGTATGAAGAGGTGGATGGAGATTGAGGTAAATGAATTAAGGGTGGCCAAATCCCCTAACAAATCTCAGAGCCTTTTGAAGGCATCTTTTGCACTAGTAGAGATCCTCACGGTGGTCTAGGAAAATGATCCCACGAATTGAAATTTTAGGATAGAATTTGGGATTCATAAGAGAAGGTGGGGAAGTCCAAGGTGGAGGTGGTGCAGGTTCCCTTTCATGCAGATATAAATGTCCTTGCAATCATCACATGAATATACCCATTTATCATTGACAAAATGAAACAACTAATAGTCGAAAAGATGAGTTGAATTTAAATGTTATCTAATATATGCCAGAAATCTGATCTAATCAATAACTCAACTCCTAAGCTACAACAAGCATATGCAAATAAGGTAACCAATGTCAATCTTCAAATCACAAGCATAATATTTTTGGACTATGGTTGTAAATCCTTCTATTCATGCTCACATGAGAGAGATGAGGTAGATGTTGCAATCAAACATTTTTGATGGATCATTCTATAATTAAATGAAAGAAAATAATAAGTGCTCTGAACTAAAAAGAGATACAAATACACAAAAGGAACAAAAGCCATTGGGGTTGGGCCCAAACCTAAGAGCCTCATCCCTCCAGAACTAACTCAGTGATGAACCAATAGGAAACTTCTCATTATCATTGCATCATTGTCTAAAACATCACATAATAGTAGAAAATAGCAGTACAAAGTACTTGAGCTCAACAACTACCTATATGAAAACAAAACTTGAATCCTAATGAGCTCTTTTACATGGTTTTTTATACAAGAGGGTAGCTACTATCATCTCCCTAGAAAATAGGAATATTTTTCTCCCACAACTTGAGAACGGTGGATCTTGTTCCTCATTAACTACACTTTCTTTGCTGCCAATGACCTCATCTTGCTTGGCTACCAATGATCTTGAGCTGATGAGAGAGTGTTATGATCTTGGGCTGATTGAAGGAGTTAAAGAGGTGGAAAACCCCCCAGAATATCTCCCTGATGTCTACTCCAATCCCCTACATATAAATCATCTAAAAAATGATCCATTTACTCGAATTAAACCATATTAGGCCACATGACATAGAAAACATCTTTTACCATTCTCACTAAGCATAATATAAAAGAAATTTGTAAATAAATGTGAGAAAGAGATAGTTCTAAAGCTAGAGGATGGAATCATGACCATTATAATGTACCTATTGATGAGCCTCATCACTAATCATCATACATATTCCTTGATCCCTATCTTGATTAGGTCCATTTTAACAAATTTTGGTGCTTTTTTCCTTATCATCTTTGATTATTTCAAAATCTAGCATGCACTTCCTTCTTTCACAGCTTCTGCAAGTCTCAATATAACTGAATTTTTCGTTCTTTTCCACTTCCCTATTTTTGGTGGTCACTTCCGAAAAGTTTAGCCATTTCTTCTTTGCAATCATTTTCTAGCCATATTTTCCAAAATTTCCTTCAAAAAAAAAATGACGCAACAAGATGTGAACAATTAAGAGCAAAACAAGGCATTGTGCAAAATAAAATAAAATAACTTGAAAATCTTGCACACTGAGCTGAAGGTATTTCTCATTAACATAAGGATGTGCCATACCAACTGGTTGGAGCTAGTCTCGAACATTACCTTGTTGATTAAAATGTCAATCATACAAACCTTAAAGGTTTCTTGTGAATGTACATTCATCTATGTGTTTAGTTTTTGCAAAAATTAACAAAGATCAAAACTTATTATTAGCATAGGAGCTTGTTATGTAATATTTCTCTAAACATTCAGCGATGGGATCTCAATATCAAACAAACCAATTTGAAAACCCTGATATTCATGAAAAAATAAAATTTCAATTAATGCATTTGAATCACAAAGAGAATTTCCGGTATTATAATGATATGGTTGATTAACATACAAGGTTCTCTATTCTATTGGTTAGTTTTTTATCTATATACATGCAAAACCAACAATATGAAAGCTTAAGACATTAAAAACAATTGTTGACATCGTCAATACATGAAACCAAATAGGATATTTAGTTGATAAAAGATTGGAAACATGTGCCAAATCAAACCCAATATTTGTGTCAATGCAAGGGTTTTGGTCTACCAAATGACTTAAGAATTCGCTGGCAATCAAGAAGAGAGATTGTTTCAGAAATATGATTAACTTCATGACATACACAAAAGGGATAAGAAGATGATTGATCTTGGAAGAGTTTCACATAGAGAAATCCTCCAAACCAAAATGACCTTTATCTTGATAATTAGAGTGGCATGCTTTAACGCTATAAGGATCCATGAAATATGTGCTCTTTAACCCTTGGTCTAATACAAGGGATTCACTTGAACAAGGAATATCCAAACAAGAATCCTTTATGTAATTAGAAAGCCTATCTTGAGGATTAAGAAGATTAACTTGGAAATGTTTAAATTATTTTAAGAACAAACTCACACATAGTTTATGAATATTAAGGAAATAATTATGCATGAAAAATTGGATCCAACTTATTTCATAGGCCTCAGCAGGATTGCATGAACCTAACATAACTATCTATAGGGGATTAAGTGTCTCAACTTCAAGATAGGTATTTTAAATTTTTGATGGTGGATCAACAAATTTTGGTGGCTTGGAAAAATTGATAGGTACACATGCACCAATATTGTCAAATGTATTAATGAAAGCATTGTTAGTGCCATATATTTGATAACATTTAAGATTATGCATATTGGACTCTCGATGGATAGAGAATTTAAATATAGCAATTAGAAAATTCCCTTGATCGGATAGAGTTGGAACATCTTCCTCTTGACTTATGAAATATTTGTAGTTGAATCGATCATGAATAATAGATTTAAACTTTTAATCCTTTGATTGTAGGATCACACCTTCCTATACCTAATTTAAAACACATTCAGCTGGATAAAGTTATAAAGGATCTGCTAGTATAAAAGACTTATCGAACATAGTTGGGTATAATGAGTAGTGTGCTAGAGGTGAGGAAGGATGAAAAGGCCTAGGAGGAGGAGCACCAGTTGTAAGTAAATTGGACTGAACTTGTAAGAATAATAGAGCAATATCATTATCATTAGTATAATGGTTAAAGATAGGCATACCAATGTAACGTTGATATTGACCAAGATATACCGAAGATTCAAAAGCCTGACAGCTTACCTCTTCACACTTGGTATTTTAAGATGTATGAGTCAGAGGAATTTTAGGATCACTGTGAATTGAAAGAGTATCCCAACCCATAAATGGAGCTTGTATAATGTTAGAAGTAGGTTTTGAATCAATGCCTTGCAAATCTAATTCCTTTTAAGAAGAAAATATATCATTTGATGTACTTGGGCATTCATCACCATATGTATTAGTGGAAGTATGGATGTTAATGTGATGGTTGTCCAAAGTATCAAATTGAATGCAAGGCTTAGAATCATTTGACAAGTTATCAAGGCTAAAAGATGAGTGATCATCCATAGATGAAAATTATGATCTTGAAAGAGGGAAGAAAGATAGGACACATCTTCAACACTTTTCTCTTCTTCATATGAAATAAAACTACCTCATTCTTGATTACCTATTGAAACAATAGGTTGAATATAATTAAGAGTTGAAGCAGGTTGATCAAGTGGACTAAGGGACACTGAGTAATAAAATATGCATGGTAGAGGTTGAACGGTATCCCTTGAGGAAATCATACTTTTGACCAAATTAGATTCAAGGTTAAATTTATGAGCATTAATATCATATTGAAAATTTAAGGGATTAGTATTCACCTTAGACTTCATAAACCACTCCATACTTTCATCCATGAAATATAAATCATGGAAAATTGTTGAAGGTGGAGAGGGAAGATCAACGATTTGACTAGCGAATTTCCCAACATCAACAACATCACCGAGAGGCACCCAAATTGGTACTAGAAAAGGAGGAAAAGAAATAAGATGAATAGTAGGTTCATCCTCAAGAGATTCAGGTGCCTCATGGATTACAATATTTGGGAAAGGAGAATCTTCCAAAGGTTCAAATTAGAAACATCTCAAGGTGAGTAGAATCAAACTCTGAAAAATTTCCATAATGAAATATGAGTCAACCACTCCATTGGGAAATTCATAGAAAAGGTGAATAAACCAATGAATAAAAGCCTCTACAGACTCACCTAACTTCATTATAAGCTGATAGATTCTATCACATACATATTGATAATCATACTTCTCAAAAGCTTCATGAAGTTCCTTAACATGTTGCTCAAATGAATGGATAAAAGAAGTGGCTAATGTATGATACTATTTCTTGACTCAATATTCAAGTAGGAGGATGAACAACCTGGCCATGAAATCCTTACAATGTATTCCATTTGAAAGACAAAAATGAGAAAATTGAAACATATGTTCAAGAAAAGTTAGTTTACCCTTGCCATAAAACTTAAATTGAGAAAAGTTATGAACAATTTGTGTGGGAATGGTAAAATCAAGATTCTTGGAAAAACATCCCATGATTATGATTTGGGAAAGAACCATTTAAGATAAGAGATTCAAAGTAGACTCAACAGACAATACTTATCATCTTTCCCTCCTTTTAGCACCAGAATGTTGATAGTTTTGGACACCGTTAACATACAAGGAGTCTCCTTGATGTGAAGTCTCGATTAGAACTCACACCAGTTGGAGTAGGATCCCCATCCAAAGTATCAACCTGACCACCATAACTCAAGGTTTGCCCTATTTTCAATGGAAAACATTATAGATTATGCACAAAAACTTTGAATAAACAAGTAAGTTGACATTGTGAAACACCAATTGCATTGTGTAAAAGGAGGCCTTCATGAGAGGGAGACAAGAGTAAGTCCCAAGAAGGAAAGTAATAATACTATCCTAGGAGAAGCACATGAGAGAAAGGAAAGGTTTGATAGTTATCTAGAGAAATAGTTCACATAGACACAACGATCATAAAATAAAATACAACACACATTCAATAAGATGAGTACCAAAGCCAATGAATTATTTCATTTTATTTAGTACTTATGAATATAACATACACTGCAAATATCCAAAGAATACTATGTTGGTAGTGTTGGATCTGCCAATATTAAGGGGATCTCCCCAATATGAGGTCCCAATCAGACATCACAATGTTTGGTGTAGGAGTCCCATCTGGTATGATGGCCCGATTGCCAAATACTTAGATATTTTCCCCGGCACTAGCTTTTAGCACAAGAGAGTGTTGCAATGGTACCTTCGAAAAGAAAGGTGAGTGTGCTTGATGAGTGTGCAACATAATTGTGTCTAAGTTCTCTTACTGTAAGAAGGGGAAGAAAAGTAAGCCTCTAAGTGAGAGGTAATAGTACCACCCATGAACAGACACATGTGAACCAAGAAGGCTTGTCCAAAATCTAGTGAAATAGTCCACAGTGGATGCGACAGTCATTCAAATCAAAGAGCATGGAAAGATCCATCTACCATCTAATAGAATAATCCACAGTGGATGTGACATTCATTATAACCGATGAGTGGGGAAAATTCTATCTAGTATCTTATAGAGTAGTCCACAAGGATGACATAGCAATGACAACCATTACAACACATTCCCAAAAATATAAGCACTAAAACAACCAAAATAATTCAACTATCTTAGTAAATGTGAAACGAGGATGAAATATAAATGCTCATAGAATAGACTTACAAACATCCATAATTCATGCATGGAAAGGTTTTGGCCTGAAAAGGCTTTTGTATTAAGAAAAAGTTCCAAGACACATGTTTACATCATACATCACTAGCCCCAGTAGTGGGACATTAGAGCCACTCCTTGCTCTTCAAAGAGCTAACTGAAACTCTTTATGCTTTGCGGGAGGATCCAAGGTGAAAACTCCTTTGCTCATACAATGAGGGGGTATATATAACCAAGGGGTGAGGCTTGACCCTTGTGACTCTTTGACTACCCTCATGATTTCTCAACTTCCTATGACTTTTCGACTGGCATGACTCTTCATATTCATGTGTGTCTATTGGACTTCCACTTTGCATTACAATATAAATGGCTCATAATAGTGATATGGCCTTTGACAACTCATGACATGACTTGAAATGACACTGTTGGCATGGACTAGCTTGTTTAGGTCACAATGTCAAGTCACTATTGTTGTTGAGTGATAGATGTGTTCTTGGATGTGCTTTCTCTTCTCCTCCTCATAGCTTGATGATGCAGGGTCTTCAATGATCTTTGGTCATGAGAGGTGGTTGCATGCATGTGTTCCCTTTTCTTGTTCTTGATAACCTTCCTTGTCCGTCCAACTATAAGTGAGTCTTCTAGCAAGTTCACTCCTTCTCCTTCTTTGTCATCTCGCCATGATCTAATATTGTACCTGTTTGTGAAATTCACTTATGACGAGAGGCCATCAAATCCAAAAAATCCCTATTCTAAGATGAAGCATTGCTATCCACAGACTGGGCTCGAGACAAGTGACACGTTGGGAAAGTGTTCCCAGTGACTGTGCATTGCAAAGTTCCAGGTGACAGGGAGGGAGGTTGGTCACTGAGATTATGCAGAGCATAGCTCAGGCTTGGTTGAGTAGCTCCTAAGCACAATCCTCACTGCCAGGAAAAATTGTGCAGAAGCCACTTGGAGACAGGATTTTTCAGTTGAGACAATTAGTGTTTCATGAAGGATGGGACCTTGTGAGGTAGGTCTGAGCGATTTTCAGAGGAAATGCAAGACTGGGTAGCAGAGGGGCCTAGGAGGACAGTTTTGTGTAGTTCTTGAGATCAATGAGTCTTAGTCCAGAGAGAAAAATGAGGAGACACTTCTATGCAGTTCTAGGAGGCAAGGTAGGCTTAGTCCTTTGCACGTTGTAGGGTTCCAGTAAGGAGGGAAGAAGATTGATGATCTATCTTGTGAAATGTGGAGTTTAGGTTAGGCTAGGATAAGTTACTGCGTGATTCTGGGGATGAAGGTAGGCTACTAAGATATATAATTTCACAGTGCAATTTCCTTGGGGGACAGTGACTACACAATTCCAGGTAGCAAGGTTGCACCACTGAAGGCTGAGACCATGCATTGCACAGTTTAGTCAAGGTCTGGTGAAAGTGGGTTGCCCAGTTGGAAGGATTTTTGGAGAAATGGCTAAGTGCAGGAGGAAAGTGAGCTTGTGAGGAACCTTAACTTGTGATTAGACACTTATCATACTTCAAGGACACGACAACATAGACCACCAAAACAAAAAAACAAAGCATTACCCTCTGTGAGACTGTTCTAGAATGAAAAGCGACAAGTATGACACTTAGGGTGGACTTAGGATGATAGTGATAACACTTGTATGAAAATGCTTAAAACTTTGTGTATGAGTGTGACCTATGTTTACATAGCTAGGACAACTCGAATACATAAAGACCAACCTTCAAAATCACCAAAAAAGGACAACAAGCATGTTAAAACAATCAAACATGTCAAAATATGAAAATTGATTAAACAAGAAAAAAGGGTGAAAAGACTCTTAGAAAGCTCATGAAATGAGCTCAAGTGTTTGCAACCATAAAGCGAAAAACCAAGGAAGGCTCAAAAATTTAAACGCAAGCCAAAATTTTGTAGGGTGTTGCAGCTACTACAACACTTGGAGACACACTAGTTGAATACCATTTTCTCTATCTTGGTTAATTTTTTTAGTGCAAGGCCTTGGTGTTTCATGGAGTATTGATTCATCATGTAGATTAATTTGGATTCCCCACTTACCCCATGTGCATACATGGTTTCATTTTTACCTTCTCAATTGAACACAAGATAAGATTCAATGAGATCACAATGTTTTGAAATGGGAAGGGTAGTTTAGCTCACGAGCTTAAGATTTTCAGAGTATAGTTTTTCATCTCTAGTGTTTCTCTGCTTCCAAGAGGCTTGGATAGTACCCCGGTAGATTCACGTAGGAATACAAGCATTTCTCCACTACCAGCAAGCCTAGAAAGTACCATGGTGGATTTTTCTGCTTCATATCTCTACACATGAAGCCTTTCTCTTCTTTCACCTTTATTTATTTATTTAAAGATAATTTTGCATCGAAACTTATTTATTTTGGGGCAGAAGAGGGATCTTAACTTATTGAGATAAGGAGATGTTTTTCCTTCAGAGAAGCATATAAATATCTCTAATTTAGGTTTTCTCATATAAATTTTCCCCTTCTCCATTCCTACTTGTTGGATAAGCTTGAAAACACGAAAGTAGAAAACTGAGTATAGGCATGAGGTTGCCAAATTGGACACTGGTTCATGGTTCGACCAAAATTGTCCTTATAAACGGATCATATTTTCGATCAGAACTTCAACTACCAAAAGTTACAACCAATACAAAGAAGGCAGACATAGGACTGGCCAAGGGCTGTAGTGTCACAAGACTCTTTTAACATCATCCACACACACATTTGGAAGCTGGAATGCACTAAGGCACAACACTTATTTACATAAGCAAAACAACAAAAAACCAAAGATAATATAATAGAAAACGACAAAATAATATGTACAAACAGTGGGCTGGAGCCCCAGATATTCATTGAAGATAATATTTTAAGTCTTGGCCATTGGCAAAGAGAGATTCAATCTTCTCATCAAGTGATTGAAGAAGATACGTGTATTGGCCAAGATTTTCATGGATAATGTAAGGACCAATCCATAGGGATTGAAACTTAGTGTGCTTTCCTTTCTCTTCGTAGGCTTTGTCCCACTTCAAGACTAATTCACCCACACTGAAGCTAGTCTTCCTTGCAGGTTTTCTATCAAACCATCTATTGATACAGTTCTCATGGAGAGAAATATTTTATTTTTCTTTCAGCGTTTATTCCTGTAACTTGTGCAAAGTGTCCATCCTACTCTGAACTAAGAGACATGGCTTGCCCTGGGATTCTTTGGACAATTGGAGAGTAGGAAAGTATATGTTCGGCTAGAGGCTAGGTTCCTTTACATACACAACGAAATAAGGAGAAGTATTCAAAGAAGGCTTAGTTGTGACTCCGTTAGTCCATAAAGAATTCACCAAAGCGAAGTTCTTGTTTCATTGTTCAAAGAATATGGTCCTTTTGATGATGTGAATGAGGTCATGTTGATGGTGTTGGACCCACCAACATTTCAGGGGATCTCCTTGGTAATAAGTACCAATTATACCTCAAACAATTTGGTGTAGGAGTCCCAGCAGTGGGTCGTATGGTAATGCCTTTACTGTGATTTCGCACAGAGGAAAGTAAGATAACTCTGTTGGTAGCAAGGGTTTGACAACTACAACGAGATAAGGAAGGTGCATGAGAGGTTCTAACACAAGGGGGTTGAGATAAGTGCGCCCATTGGAAACCTGTGATAGCACGTAGTTAAGAAGGGAACATACAAGAAAAGATACATCACAACATGGAAGGAAAGTTAGCAAGCAATCCAAAGTGATGGTTAAACCAACAACACATTTTAGAAAGATTCATACATACATACATAGATAACTATACATGCGCGCATAAGAAAACCAATACATATATCATTTAGAGTAAACCAGATAACATAGAATACAATAAAACATATGCATGAAATGTGTTGGCTCTTTTTATATTAAGAAGTGTAAGTTCTAGTCATACAATACATCCATGTCCAACCACTACTCTCGATAGCGGAACGTTACAGCCACAACTGCCTACTCCTCCAAAGAGGTACTAGCTTTGCATAGTGGAGAATCCAAGGCTCGTTACAATACTGTCCAAGCTCTCTCCAAGATAGTCTTATTGGAAGCTTGGCTAACCAAAATCCTATACAATGAGTTATGAGGGACTATTTATAGAAAAGGGTGGGGTGACACTTGACATTCCCCTTTGTGACAGTTCAACTACCCTCATGACTCTTCATCTACTCTATGACTGTTACATCCAACTATCGACACTTGACTTACGCTTGACATGATGTTACATTACCATGCACATGTACCCATGTGAGACAAAATGGCTTGATCAAGCCATGTTAGACATCACTTTGACTTAGACAACCATGGAAGTCCAACTCCTCAACATCCTCGTGATGATAAACAGTAACATACTGATGCCAAGATCGGTAATCTTTGATGGTGTTTGTGTGCTCCAAGGTGACATATTTTTGGAACCTAAATCTTGCCTCCATAGCATCCAGATATACTACTCAGGCTCCTATGTCCAACTCGTCTGTAAGCATGCGCATCATTGTCTGCAATGCGATTGGACTAGTGACATACTTGTGCATGATGTCTGCACTAATGGGCAATTTTGGGCTGGTAGTAATGCATATCCACTCGTCAAAGTACAAGTCAAGCTCTAATCAGACTTGTGCCTTTGTATTTGCTTGGTGAGAGTCCCAATAGATAGGATCACATGTGCATGCACCACAACACCCATACTCTTGAACACACATGCATGGGAAGCCTGTATAATAGTGATGAGATGCAGGAGCTCTTCATAGTTTTGGATCTAATTCCGGATACGTGCCTTCAGCTTGAGTGGATTGGCCTTCATCATCTTAGGCAAGTGAAGCGGGGCTCCCTTGTATCTCATCATCCATGCTTGCATGTAATCAACATTAGCATGTAATTTTGTCAAGATACATGCTCTTTTTGCACATCTCTGCTGCCATTTGTTGAGATGGACGATTTCCTTATGCATGGGGCCAAACTTGGAGTACAACACTCGCATAACTGTGTCAAGGGACAATACTTCATCTAGTATTTCCTTCCTTAGTTCAGCTCGGGTAGACACTATCATAGACTTTCCTCCTTGCTTGGTCGTCTGTAGTTCCTTATCCATTTTCTCATTCTCAGCTATCAGAAAGTGAACACTTGAGCTAGTGGCTTCAACATACACTCTAGTTGCATCGACCAAGGCTGCTGGATGTTTGCACATGTCAGACACAATCACTTGTTCCTCAACTTGTGCAGGAGATGTATGATCATACAGAGTCAACACTCTACGAGACTACACAACTCTATGTTGAGACTTGTTGAATGAGATGTTGTGCATCTCTTCTTCCAGCTGATCTATGAGGATCTCAATGCCTCCTCGGTCACTTGAGATTTGCTCATCATCTAGATGTCGTAAAGTAGATAAGTTTACCCCTTGGTGGTGAGGCATAAATTCGATGTCTTGTTCCAAATCCCGTTGCTCCATATCCATATCCCAATTGTTGAAGTGCTTGTTCTATCTTGTGAGCGAAGTCTTGCTCCTATGATAGTTCACACTGTTTTCCTGATGTCAGATGTTCTGATGAATCCACTACCTATACGAGTGCTATTTCATCTGTTTGCACATGTTGTGCCCCTTAATGTACTTATTGCTGCTGAAATTACCTCTCCTCTTTGTGCTCTTGTTCCTTCTGGAGTTTCTCCTTCAGCTCATGCAACTCATTCTCTGCTTCC